>JABEZY010274231.1:0-13466 GCA_013467495.1 Gossypium gossypioides
CATACTCAAAATATATATGCAATTAACACATAAAAGTATGTCATTTTAGAGTATTATCATATTCCCCCTCCTTAGCCCATGCTTGCCTTCAAGCATGATTCCTAGCCCACTATTTAATTTAGATTTTGCAATGAAAGAAGTATCACTCCAAAATTTTATAAAAATTAGGCATAATGCATATGAAAATAAAGAAAACCTTTAGCTTGCTTTAAGTACAACCGAGAAAGTATTCCAATTTAGACACACAAAAATTAAATCGACTTGAATTATTTCATGAAAATTAAGTAAATTACTAAACTTACCAAGACACCCTATTTATTTCCACACTTAGTCCCCAAATGTAATTCTTTATTATTATTTTTTTACTTGCTTTTCCTTCTTTTCTTTTTCTCCTTTTTTTTTCTTTTATTAAGAATATATTGAACCTTTTGACGTGAAGAGAGATGACAACCAAGCACCCCCACCCCGGTTATTCAGCCCAACACATTCTTAGAAATTTTTGTTTATCTCTAGTTAGCAAAGTTTTACCTAACAAGTCACACAACCTTTTGACGCAAAGTAGGATGATAACCCAAGCACCCTACCCCGGTTACTCAGACAATCACGTTTTAAGCTGTGCTCATAACCACGGAGGCATTAAAATATATTATTGTCATAATTTTTAATGAAACATCATTTTAATTTTGGAGGACTAGAAAAAATAATCAAGTGTCAAAAATAAGTTTCAGCAACTACCTAATAGTCATGAAAATAAATTTAGCATACAATTGTATTAAGTGTCCTCTTTGCATTTAGACTTAATCAATTTTACTATAAGTAAGATAGGGTTAAATTTTTTAATCATAATTATTTTAGCCTAATAGAAATAAAACAGTGGAGATGAAATCAATATAGAAATCATAACTAACTCAGAAAACAAGAATCATGCTCGCGGGTCAAACAGTGGGTAATTCCTAGTCAAGATCTTAGGTATGAAAAAGGGCAGGATATACTAAAAAAGATAAATGTGGGAAAAACAAGCATAAGGCAACAACAACAGATAAAATAACACAGACAATGAGGAATGTCTCCCCTAACTTAAACACATTGTCCTCGATGTGAAAAAAAAGAAACAAATAGGCGAAAGAAAAAAAAGAGTTTAGAAAAACTCCCTATGTAGTCATTTTCGTTTACGCAGAGCTGCAATGAGATAAGCCATATGCTGTCCGAAGGTGTTGAGTCATGCTTCAATGTGCTCCAAACGTTGCTCTGTGGTCATGGAAGGTCGATCTTGATTGGGTACCTCATGCTGATTTTGTCGCCTAAAGATTCATTCAGCTGGTGAATATCGAATACTTGGAGGAAAAAATGAAAGAAAGGAATGCCAAAAAGCAATCCCATCGAGTCGAGACAGTGAGCATCCAATGGATTGACTTGGCAAGCAATATGTAAGTCCGGAATAGGAACAGTAGAGCCTTGTAAAGAAAATAAAAATTGTGTAACAAAAGATCCTAAAATTAGAGGACGCTTTGCATTTATAATATGCTCAAATTGAAGCACATACCAATAGCCCAAATTTACTGGACGACCGGTGTACATACACCATAATAAAAATAATTTCGTCTTTGAGATGGTAGCCGGCGTATCTCTCTGGCCTGAAAAATTGTAAGCCAAATAATGGTGTATGTAATATAAGGCAGGGTTATGAAACCATAAATCCTTTGATGTTTTACGGCTATATGTGGTTTCAACATTGTCTGTTAATAACGCAAAGGCCTCGATAGACTTGAAGTCTACTAAAAAGGTACACAAATTATTCTCATAATCAGTGGACATAGCATAATCCTCTGTCACAAAAGCCAATACAATATTAAAATCAATGAGGGACAAACTGTGTCTGTTACCAAGCAATCGAAATGTTATAATGCCAAGTGTGTCCAATGAGAATTGGCTATGCCATTAAAAACGGAAGGTGGAATAAAATTCTAAAATTAGTTCGTAATAAGTGCAGTGAATGATATCAAAATTACCAACCCAACCAATATTGCAAAAATAATCAGTAACAATAGTGTCAATATGCAAAGCATTCAAAACAGATAGTGATAAACATTTGTAAGGCACTACTTGTTTGTGTCGTAAACGATCATACCTGTCCCGATTGGTAGCGTTATCAAATGTTAAGTTACCATTTAAATGGCATTCCAGTGGTAAAATATTCACTCGAGACCGATAGGCCCTGCCTCAGGTGGGCTATGGTTGTTGGTCGTCGTGACTTCCTAATGCGCCGGAGTATGTGAGACGATTGTGGGTGTCAGCATTGGAGTTAGACTCGGGCTCGAGGTCGACGAACTCAGAGGTGGTGGTATCGTTGGACACGGCTGCTAGTTGGGCCAAAGGAACTTGTGGTCATAGTGGGTGATGGCGGTGATAGTGGGTGTGAAGCGATTGACGAAAGTAATAGTGGGGGAAAGGAAATCTGTAAGGGTGGTGATGAAGGTGAGTGGGAAAGTACGAGTAGAGGAGAATGAGGAGGAAAAGGAGATGGAGAGTGTTCGATATTGCGTGGAGGAGAGGGATATGAAGAGTATTTGGTATCGCTTAGATCGACGTGTTGGGGTACCGAGAATCGGCGCTGGTAACTATTGACGATAAAGGAGGGTTCGACAATGGTACAACTTCTAGTCCTAACCATGGTAGTTCAAAAATAGGTGGTGGCTAAGGGAGAGGGCTAACAGCGACTTGAGGGATTTTTTGGTGAAAAATAGGGGAAAATTAGGGTTTGAAAGTGTAAAATGAATGGTGTTTGGCTATAGGGTAGGTGTTTGGACGTAAGTTTGGGTGAGTTTAAAGTAGGGATGTGCTAGTCCTACCTGGATTAGGGTAGAATATGGGGTGTTTGTTAAAACATTCCAATTCCTTCAATATGTCGTTCCGATTTGAATTTTTTCTTATCGGTTCACTTAGGCAGAAGAAAAGAAATTTATTAATATGCAAACAAAATAAAGTAATAAAAAGAAAAATAAAAATAAAAATAAAAATAAATAAATAAAAATTAGGTTGCCTCCCATTAAGCGCTTATTTTACGTCGTTAGCTTGACGTCCTGATTAATATTATGGAGGTTTTAACTAAATTTTTTCAACCATGTGGGCTTGAAAATTCTCGTAAAACGACTTCAACCGTTAACCATTAAATGTGAACCATTTTCCAACTATTCACTTTCTATTTCAACTGTACCATGTGTGAATAATTCGATTACAATAAAGGGTTCTTGCCATCGAGACTGAAGCTTACCTAGGAACAATTTTAGCACTGAGTTGTAAAGTAACACTTTTTGTTCTATCGAGAAATGCTTTCGAGATATTTCTTGTCATGAAACAATTTTTTTCCTATAAATACGAGCATTTTTGTAGGCATTATTACGAATTTCTTCTAATTCTTGGATGTCTAGTTTCCTTGCTCTCCCCGCATGTTTTAATTCCATGTTACATTATTGTACAACCCAGCAAGCCTTATGTTCCAATTCTACCGAAAGGTGGCAAGTCTTGCCAAAAAAAAAGCCAATATGGAGTCATGCCAATTGATCCCTTATATGCCGTCCGATAGGCTCAAAGTGCGTCATTTAGCCGAAGGCTCCAATCCTTTCGGTTAGGCCGAACCAGTTTTTTCTAAAATAGTCTTGATTTCTTGGTTTAAGACTTTTTCTTGGCCGTCTGTTTGGGGGTGATATGCTGTAGCTATATGGTGGTGAACTCCGTATTTTATCATAAGTGCCTCCATGACTTTATTACAAAAATGGGTTTCACGGTCGTTGATCAAGGTTAGAGGTGTGCTAAACCAAAATTTATCCAAAGCAAATACAATAGCTAAAAGTTCTTTTTCTGTGGTGGTGTAGTTGCTTTATGCAGCATCTAGAGTTTTTGAGGCATAACAAATGAGATGAGGCTCTTTGTCTATCTTTTACCTCATCACAGCCCCCACATTATGCTCGCTTGCATCGCACATAATTTCAAAGGGATAGTTCCAATTTGGTGCTTGTACTATAAGAGCTGAAACCAACTTTTGTTTGAGTGTGTCAAAATTCTCCTTGCATTTTGGGCTGAACTCAAATTTCTTATCTTTCTGCAATAATTGGCATAGTGGTTCAACTACTTTTGAGAAGTTCTTTATAAAGTGCTCGTAAAACCTTGCATGGCCAAAGAAAGAACGAATTTCCCTTACAGTTGAGGGATATGGCAAAGAATTTATAATGTCAGTTTTGACCTTATGAAATTCAATCCCTTTAGCTGAAACTATATGTCCTAGAATTAAACCTTTGTCTACCAAAAAATGACACTTTTCGTAACTCAAGACAAGAATAAATTCTATGCATCTACTTAAAATTATCATAAGGTTTTTAAGGTATTCATCAAAACAGCTCCCATGCACAGTAAAATTATCAATAAAAACTTCGATAATGTTTTCTACATATTTAGAAAATATACTCATCATGCATCTTTAGAAAGTGGTCGGTGCGTTGCAAAGTCTGAATGGCATCTTTTTATACTCAAATGTGTCGAATGAGAATGTAAAAGTGGTCTTTTCTTGGTCTTCTGGTGCAACTGGGATTTAGAAGAAACCTGAGTATCCATCAAGACAACAAAAGTGAGTTTTACTAGCTAAACATTCAAGTATTTGATCTATAAAAGGAAGATGGAAATTGTCTTTTCTATAAGAATTCAACTTCCTGTAATCAATGCAGACACACCACCAATTTTGCACTTAGGTTGGTATCAGGTCGCCCTCAGCATTTTTTTTTTCTGTCACGCCTGTTTTCTTGGGCACGACCTGTATCGGACTTTCCTATCTGCTATTAGAAATGTGGTCGATTACGTCAGCATCCAGTAGCTTAATTATTTCTTTTCTTACCATATCCATCATATTCGGGTTCAACCATTTTTGTGCCTCTCGCTTTGGTTTTGTGTTTTCCTGCAAGTAAATCTTGTGTGTGCATGTGAAAGGGCTTATCCCTTTTAAGTCGGCAATGGTCCAACCAATCGCCTCCTTATGATTTTTTAGTACCTGTATCAAACTTTCCTCTTCGAGCTTGGAGAGTCTATTTGAGACTATGATCGGTAAGATATTATCTTTCCCTAGAAATACATATTTGAGATGCTCGAGAAGCGGTTTCAATTCTAAATCTGGTGCCTACACAACAGAAGGTAGAAATTTAGTGTTCATCAGAGACAACAATTCATTAACAGATTCAAAATCATCAAACATCATTTCAGGTTTATCTTCATAAGGCAACTCAAAAGTTTCTCCTACTAATGAGTCAATTATGTTGACAGGATTTACGTTCAATTGTTTCACTTAGGTGACTAATAGCGTTATAAATGTTAAAACTTCACAATCTCTCCGTCAAATTCTATCATAAAGATTCTACTATGCACGTCAATCTTAGTGCTAGCGGTACTAAAGAAAGGTCGGCCCAACAAGATGCCCGAAGACCCAGGAGTGTTATCCTCTTCCATTTTCACTACATAAAAGTCTACAGGAAAGATAAACCCGTTGACTTTTACTAACACATCCTCAATGACTCATTCGGGATGTACAGTAAACATGTTTGCCAATTGAATGATAACATCTGTTTTGGTAAAAAAACTCGCCTTAAGTGATTCATAAATGGAAAAAGGCATTACATTTATGGAAGCTCCTAAATCACACATGGTTTTTTTGATTCTTAAGTGGCCTATTTTGCATGGTATTGCAAACATGCCCCTATCTTTGCATTTTGCTGGCATCTTTGCTGTAACACTACGGATACATTCTCTCTAACACTTACTATTTCATTTCCAGTTAATTTTCGTTTGTCGGTGCAAAACTCTTTAAGGAACTTAGCGTATCGCGAATTTTTTTTGATGGCATCCAGTAATGGTATGTTGATCTCGACATTTCTGAATGTTTTGAGGATCTCTTTGTCCTCTTTACCTTTCTGATGTTGGTTCAACCGTCCTAAAAATGGAGGTTGAATTTTAGGTAATAGAGGTTTTGTTCGGACCGTTTCATCTTTCTCGTGCCTTTCTTGGGCCCAGTCCTGACCAAGATTTTTATCAGGAATTGGTTATAGTTCTCTTCCACTTCACAACATCACTGTATTTGTGTTTTGTCTTGGGTTAGGTTCTGTTTGTGATGGCAGCTTCCTTTGTGAGTTTATTTTTTCAATTGATGTGGTCAACTCTCTTATAGATGCCTCGGTTTTTTGTTGAAAATCAAGCATATTAGCTACTAAATTATTGACCATGGTTTCTAGAGAAGTACATGAATCTCGCGACTGTTGTAGAAATTGGTTTTGATATGGCTGGTTATACCGTAGGTTGGCCCCATAACTCAAGTTAGGGTGGTCTTTCCATCTTGGGTTATAGGTATTAGCATGGGGGTCATATCGCCTTTGTGGTGGCCTAGGAAAGTTTCTCACAGTATCTAAATGGGCCATAGTATCATCATACAAAATAGGGATTGCATCAGTTATATGTTCGGGTGTTACACAAATTCCGCATAATCGGGCTAGTCTTACTTTTTTTGCAATAAGAGAATTCACAATATTAGTAAGTCTATCAACTTTTTCTTCTAAGGTTGAATTCCTTAGCTAGTGAACCTTTTTAGTGGGTTTAGGATTGACTTGGAATTGCTGAGTATTTGCAGCCATCATGGATATCAAGTCCCTTACCTGTTGGGGAGTCATGTTGACCAATGCTCCTCCACTGGCGGCATCTACAATATTCATCTCTATGAGCTTTAAGCCATCATAGAAGTATTAGAGCAAAGACTATTCTGTTATCCTAATATTATGGGCAACTTGCACACAATTTCTTGAATCACTCCAAATAGTCGTAAAGAGACTCCACATCTTTTTGCCTTATCCCAACGATCTCCTTTCTTAATTTAGCCGCACGCGATACTGGAAAAAAGCAGTTGAGAAACAAACAGAAAAGATCCGTCCAAGTTGTAATAGATCTAGGAGGTAGATAAAACAACTATTCCCTAGCAGAATTTGCTAAGAAAAAAGAGAAAGCACGCAATTTGATTTGATCCTCAGTTACGCCCTGAGGGTTCATACTAAGACAAACCATATGAAACTCTTTTAGATGTTTGTGTGGATTTTCATTTTGTAATCTGTGGAAAGTTGGCAATAACTAGATTAATCTTAACTTTAGTTCAAAATTAATATCCATAGTAGGATACACAATGCATAACGACGGTTGTTCTGCAGGAGCTTCGGTTAATTACCGAATCATTTGAGCCATAAGTTGATATGCTAGATTCGGGTTTTCGTTAACCCTAGTGTTAAGCATTTCTTCTGGTGGATCAACTCTTATTCTTTCATTTTCTAGTGTTTGAGTAGGGTTTTCGTTAACCTTAGACTTAACTTCGTCGCTTGCTTCTATTTCTGGCAATGGGTTACTCTGAGTCCCTACCACCTCTAACTGCTTTTTACATAGCTTTGTTTCCTTGCGATTAGCTCTCGCAGTCTTCTCTATTTCTGAATCAAACGCAAGAATACCTGGAGTAGATCTGGTCATAATAAACAAATGAAACAAGATTAGTACGTTACCAGTCCTCGGAAATGGTGCTAAAATTTGGTGTCGTTTGAAGCACAAAAAATAATCTATCCCTATAAAATAACGAAACAATAGTATAAGGGAAGTAGGGTCAAATCCTCAGGGACTGGATTTGCACAACTTCTTATTCCTCGAGATCTCGAGCACAGTCGTGCCTAAGAAAAAGCAGCGTACTTGGAAAAAAATAAAAAAATAAAATTTAAAATATGGAGAGGTTGAAATTGTATAAATTGAAATCGAAATTGTAAAGAGAAACAGAATTGAGAAAAGAGATTCTTTGATATGAGAGATTCCTACCTCTGGTTATCTTGATCCTTCTTGGGTTCAATCCTAGGTTTTAGGTGATCATTGTCATGACAGAATAAGCCAGTTATAGTGGAAGAGAACGCCTACAACACCAGCTCTTGTTAGATTTTAGACTTATGATTTAGAGGAACCTGACTCTAGCGAATCGTCACTTTCGTGAAACTGACTTACATTAGATCATCACTTCTCAATGGCAAATGTCACGCCATTTTGTCTTTTGGGCTCGACAACCATTGATGCAGTAAACTAATGAACCGATTGTGCAACATTTCCAAAGCTTACAAAGCGGTCGCCTTAGCACAAGATGAAAAGATCACTTTTAGGACATGGACGGAAGCGTCAATCCCGTAATGCGAAAAAATGATGAATACTCGTTGAGAAGGCTAAGTGTGGATTCTAAGCCCCATGAACCTTTTTTGGGGAATTTCAATAACCTTTGGCTAGATGAGTTTAGTGACTCATGCTTTTTGGGAAAAAAGAAATAAGTTTAATCAAATGGAATTGTATTGAATAATAAAAGGAACAAAAGTTAAGAGCTTTAAGGAGACGAAGTTTTTATAGAAAAGATGAGTGCCAATTTGTGTCACTCCATCCCTTATTTATAGTACATAGAAAACTTAGTTTGTTCCTATTTAAACTCTAAAAGATAAATGAAGATAAAAGCTGAAATTAAATCTAAATAATAATCCTAATAATAATTCTAGTAAAATTTAAATTTAAATAGAGTTTTATGTTTATAAATCACTTCTTTGAATTTTTTCCCCCAAGTCTTCCACACTTTGTATTTTTGGCACCACTTTTTTCCTATTTCGCATGCTGGCCCATTTTGTCTTCAAATTCACGATTTTCCCCCCAAATTTCCTTTTACCTGTAATTTAGTCCCTACAAGATAAAAATCCATAAAAAGCCCAAAGTAGTAGGATCATACTGAAAATATATATGCAATTAACGCATAAAAGTATGTCATTTTAGAGTATTATCAGGTTTAACCCACTATTGACGCTCCCCGTTCATGAATTGTGTTGTTGGGTCTTCTGAAAAAAATGAGGACATTGGAGGATGCAAAGAGGAGGGGGAGAAAAAAATATGGTTTTTGGTGCTTGTATTTGTAACTGTGTTGTTTTTTTAAACCCTAAATTTGCTTATGTTGTTGTTGTTAGCACCGAAAACCAGCTTATGTTTTGTAATATTGTTGCTGATATAATGTTTTGTTATTCATTCATGGCTGCTGGTATACTGCTGGTATACATGGCTAACCGACTTATGTGTTGTTGCTTACAAACTTCAAAGTTGAAAGACTTGAAATCGGAGAATATGTGGTTGTTGCTTACAAATTGTAATATTGTTGCTCATGTTTTGTAATATTGTTATTGCTTACAAATTATAATGGGATAATATATGGTTAATGTAATGGTCTAGTAATTTCACACATTTGATTTCATTTCAAAGTTGAGAGACTTGAAAGAATGTTTAATCTTCATTTCATTTGTATTTCTTAATGCTCATATGTTAGAAGAGATAAAACAGATGAAAAAAAAAAACAAAAACATTTGTATTTCTCAATTCTCATGTATTTGATTTCATTGCCAAATTGCATAAATCAATGCTCATATATTAAGACCAAACTCCAAACTATTTACAAAAAGAAGGAAGGGCAAACTATTGCCAAATTTGCCTACAATTTAATACAATTGATTAGATGTGAATTGTAGGAAAAATTACAAAAAATTTCAGTGACTATATGCCTAAGTTTAGATAACAATAGTAATCATAGGCAAATTTACAAAAAAATAATCTGCTTAAGCTAATAAATCAATAGCATGTATAGACAAATTTACACAATTTCAAAAAGTTGACAAAATAAAGTCCTGTTCACAATGTCATCATTGGTCTTTCACAGATGACTCATGAGTAGAAGGCATCCATCTAACAGTGGTTGGTTTCCTCTTCAATGAGAGCTTTTCTCTTGGGGTAGCATCTTTTTGGTGAGTTGAGGCAGATTGTTAATAAGTTTGGGCAGTTTATAACTGAGTTAGGGTAGCCTCTTACTGAGTTGGGGTGCTCTCTTGCTGATTTGGGGTAGCCTGTTGCTGAGTTGGGGCAACCACTTGGTTGTGAACACAAACTTTGTGTTTTCTAACCACTTGGGGTAGACTTATTGGAAGGTTTTAGCCAACTTCCCTTTCGCAACACCTCTTATTGTGGCCTATTTTGTTGCATTTACTGCACCTCATGTCCACCCTTCTCTTGCTCAACCTTTCAGTTGTTTTTGGTTTATTAGGTTCTTTCCTTCTCACCTTAGTAGGTCTGCCAAGTGGCCTTCTTAGTGTAGGAGGCAGTATTGGCAGCAAGTAGGGGTTTACCTTGTTAAAGCATTTAGAAAGATTATTCACCAACATGTCAGACTGGCTCCTAATTGAGAAGTAGGACCTTGACCAGTGAGTAGGGTTTTTTTTCCCTTTAACCAATCATAAGCATGTTGATTGGTGTTCTTCAGTTCAGCCATGACATCCTCAAAGTCCCTTGAAGTGCTTGCTTTAGCAGTTTTCCAAAGCAAATCTTTCAATTCTTTTGTTCAAAAACCAACCTTCTTGAAATTGGCATGTAGGTGTCTAACACAATGTCTTGTTTCTACATTAGGAAACAACATATATATTGCTTCTAAAAGTCCCTGCAAATAGAACAAATACAGTTTAATTCTTTGAAAAACCCTAAACAAAAACAACATAAAACAAAATAAACAAATAGAGTTTTACCTTTTGTTTGTCAGACATGAAAGAGATCTAGTATGAGCTCACAATTTCCATGTCTAGTACGAGCAACTCCAAGGACTAGAGCCCTGATGCTTGGTTTTCACTTTCGACAGCAGCATATGCAATAGGATAGTTGTCATTATTTTTATCTATCCCAACAGCTGCAAGTAAGTAGCCACTATAGTAGCCCTTTAAGAAACATCCATCTAAACCTATTATCCTCATACAACCAACCCTATAGCCATCTTTGCATGCCTGCAGATAGACATACATCCTTTGAAACAACTTGTTATCTAGATAATAGGTTGTTGTTGTTCCCTCATTTTGGGTCCTAACCTCCAACAAATACTTATAAATCTTCTCATATAGAGCCTTATGAGCTCCTCCAATTAATTGTAATGCCCTAAGTTTATCCCTCATACATTTGATTAGTGAGACTAGGCAATAGAAATCTCTTTTGACATCTTATTGCAATATTTCAGAGAATAATCAAGATCAACAATGAATTTTTCTTTATAATGTTGACCTATCCAAGCTGAGGTTACATTCTTATTTTTATAGACTTTAGAGCAAGTATGGTTAGGGTTTGAACTCCTAATTTGCCAAGTCTAGTCAGTAAGGTCATTAAGGTTTAGTCTAGAGGCCCATATGAACCAAGAACATTTTTCACTGCAGACTGCCTTTAACCTTTTTAGATCATTTTTGAGAAACTTAATAAAATAACTATTCAACCTACCATACTACTTGACAGGTTCTTTTAGACTGTCTTTGGACTTAAATAACATTCCAACCTTGAGTTTAGGATTACTCATGTCATTGTCTGGGTTGCACTCAAGCTAATTTTGGCCATCTGAGTCAGATTCATGTGCACTATCTAACCTCCCAGAATCATCACTATACATAGTTCACCTACTTCTATATCATCCATGTTTAAACCATCTAAATTAATCCTTATCTTATTAGACACATCACTTTCAGATACATCACTAATAGACACATCACTACCAGAACATCAAAATTAGACACTTCTTCTTCAATCTCATAAAATTGTCATAAATTAAACCTGCCAAACAAATTACTCATCAATAAAGGCAGACAACAACCAAACCATTTATTTAATGCAACATAGGCAAACACTTTAACCATTTCTATCAAACAATAACCAATACAAAATCAATTTAATATAAACACAACCATTTCTATCATGCACATGACAGACAATAACCAAATACTTTAACCCTAAACCTAGGCAATGATAGACAATAACCAATAAAATATAGAAGGTAAATAACAAATTTGATATTGTCATTCATACAATATAGCAGCTAGGATACAAATAATGGCAGATACAAACAATAAACATCAGTTTGATAATGTCATTCATACAATGGCAAATACAAACAATAAACATCAGTTTGATACAAACAATAAATACTATGCACATGGCATACCATACATAGTATCTGCCCTGACATACCATACATAGTATCTGCCATTCATTTTAATAACCAGACCCTAAACCCCATGTGAATAAAAAATAAAATCAAAATCTGTCATGCACATTAATAAGAAATGAAACCAAAACCGAAAAAACCCTAAATCCAAAATAAAAATAAAAAATAAAAACAAAATCGAAATAATCCAAAATAAACCTAAATTGAAATAACCTTAAATCCAAAAAATAAAAAACTAAATACAGAAACTTACCCGTTACAGTGGATGTAACAACATTGACAGCTTATCTTCTATTGACCATTGTCGTTGAGAACCAGAAACACTGATAGGTTTCTGGTTTTGTCTTGTTTCCTCCCCAAACGGAAAAGACCAATCGATTTCTAACCCTAGACCCTATTAATCGATTATCGAATCGATATTCTAACCCTAAACCAACCTTGTTAATCGATCTCTGAATCAATTTTTAACCCTAAACCAACCCAAATTATGATCATTTTTTTTCTCAAATCGATTTTCTTTTCCTCCTCCCTTTAATCACAACCAGTTTCTAACTTTTTGCTCTAAACCAACATAACCTTTCAGTTTTTTCCCTAAACCCGTCCCAAACCTTGACCCTTCAGCTACTTCACCAACGTGACAAGTTAATTGGCCACATTAGCTAGTTAACTTGTCACATCAACAATCCCGTTAATACACTAACGGAAAATGTTAATTAGTGATTGTTTTGTCACTTTTTGATAACATTAGTGATTGTTTTGTCATTTTTCTAAAGTTGAGTGACTGTGAAACCAATGTGACTGTTTTGTCAGCTACCCCAAAGTTGAGTGGCTGTTGGTGTAATTTACCTTATTTTATATCTTATAACTAGCTTGCATCCCATCTTGTGAGTTTATTTTATTTAATATCAAAAATATATTTAACAAAACCATATTTTTAATATTGAATAGATTTATAGTTAATATAATTTTGAAATTAAAAAAATAATTGATAATAAAATCTAAAAAATGAATAATTACGTAAAAAAACTAACCGTATTTAACAATCTTTCTATCTCTATGTTAAACAGTTTAAATTTAATAGGAAATATATTTGTTTTTTTATTATGTTTTAAAAAATTAGTAACTTTTACCATTTAAACTTTTGTTTTTTATTATTATTTTAAACTGTTTTAATTTTGAAAACATTTTAAAAATTTTATTTTTAGTTTTGACTGCAGTTTAATTTTTAAACATTATTATTAAAAAATTAAATATGTTTGTAACATAGTATAAAAAGATTTTAAATAATAATAGTGTTTTGTATTGTACTTAGACCTACTAATGGACCGGGTCACCCGTCCATGCTCAAGCCCGTTCGAAAAGTGAGAAAGTTGGG
>JABEZY010274253.1:0-11701 GCA_013467495.1 Gossypium gossypioides
AACGTTACACTAACAAATTTAATAGATATATGAATAGTACAAAAAAATGTAAGTATATTGTAGTATTTGACTTTATAATTTAATAAAAAAATTAATAATTAACCCAATACAGATAGTGGGTAATAATAATAATAATAACAATAAAGGATTTTGGTTCTAGTTTTAATTACTAAGTGTTGACGGAGATTAACTCCTTCGAGAGAAGTCTACGAAGTGTTGTCCATCAAGTAGTTGATACAACCCCCAACAATTGTAGGTATTGTTCCAAGACTTGAATTTTGTCTTCCAACTTTGCAAAGAACCTTGATGGTTCATGGAGTGGGAGCGCTTCGATTGGTGGAGAGAGTACATACCTGAAAGACACATAGATAACTAATTGTTAAAGTCGCGCGTGATGTGGATTGAATCACCAACCAAGGCACAACTAGCCTTTTTGAGAAAACTAGCTTTTTTTGTTGAGGGGGATTAACCTCTTAGGGAGAAGTCTCCAAAGTGCCATCCATCGAGCAGTTGATACGACCCCCAATAACCGTAGGTATTGTCTCAAGACTCAGGTTTTGTCTCCCGACTGTACGAAAAGTCCAATGGGTTCACAGAGTGTTGAACGCCTCGATTGGTGAAGAGATTACGTACCTAAAGGACACATGTATAATTAATTGTGGAACTTTGTGCAATATGGATCGAACCACCAATTAAGGCATAAGACTAGTCATTGTTATACCCCTGCCCCAATTGGGACATAAGAACCAACCGGAGAGGCTCACGATAACCCCCACCTAATACTATCCAAATGGTCGCTGAATGACCAATCACTTGTGTGCTTCGTACCATCCACGGAAGGGACCATCCATCATTAGCCACTCAATTGGATCATCCTTTAGGCCACCCGCTTTTAATGGGTGTGTTCTCCTCAAGAGGAGATCACTCGAAAACCATGACTTACCTATAAATACTCCGAAACACAACATAGAGGGAGAAGACTTCTCTACATGTTCTAATAGTCTTCTCCTCTTCAATCCTGACTTTTCCAATTCTAGGCAAGTGACTGTCATCAACACCATCCCTTTTTCTCATCCTCCATCCTTATTGATACTATGTAACTTTTCCAATTCTAGGCAAGTGACTGTCCTCAACACCATCCCTTTTTCTCATCCTCCACCCTCATTGATATTATATAACTTTTCCAATTCTAGGCAAGTGACTGTCCTAAACACCATCCCTTTTTCTCATCCTCCACCCTCCTTGATACTATGTAACTTTTCCAATTCTAGGCAAGTAACTGTCCTCAACACCATCCATTTTCCTCTTCCTCCACCCTCATTGATACTATGTACCAACACCAAGCTAGTTGAATTTAAAAATCTTAGAATTGAGTAATGCATGGTTTTAATTAGTATTAAGAATTTATAATTTTAAGTATAAATGATCGAATCTAAACTTTAATTTTTAACATCAATTGAATTTGATTTGACTTGAATTTCAATCCCAATGCGTTAATAGCTATTTGAAGAAGAAACGGTCAAAGTCTTGGCTTGTCACCCTTTCACTCAAGTTTTTACGGGTATTTCATTAATATATTGAAATTTATTACATTATCGAAAATGTTTGATTAATTTAACTGCTTTCATTCAAGTTTTTTAGGTTCTTTGTTTTGTGCTTGCAGTTCTCTGCCATCCCTGTCCCCCCTTCTCTCAGGGCTTGTCAAATTTTACCAAAAGCTTACTTTTTTCGTTTAACCGAAGAAATACGCTTTGTCTATTTTTCTATTTTTACGTTTTTTAGTTGTATTCTGGGTTGTTTCTATTATTCATGTTCGATCCATGAAAATTAATCCTTTTGAGGGCTCATAGTTCCCCTCCCCATCCAACAATGTCGATCTGAAATTGACCAATACTTGATGGTGTCTTTGTTGTGTTTTTCCTATCAAGAAAGGTTCCACCGTAGGAGAGTAGAATTGAGATTGGGAATCACTACATGGTTGTGGGGTCATTTGGCTCAAGCCGTCGTTGCCTCTGTCTTTGGGCTTGATTCTGCCCACACTCAGTTTCCTAGCGATGCGATGCGATACCTGTCCTTATTTCTGATCTTGTGTTGAAAAACGTCTTTGAGAAGAAATAGAGTCGAAAAAAAGAGAGAAAAATTGAGAGAGAGAAGCTAGAAAACAAGAAGCTAAAATTCAACATTCAATATGCATGCCTTTCTCATTCTGTTACACGTAATATAATCGAAAAAATAACCGTCTTCATCCAACAACATACTAAACGCACCCGTTTTACCCAATCCGATACTCACCGTATCATTAAACCAATTTAATAAAATGCAGCACTTAACTAGATTATTCTCAACCAACTTAACAGGAATATAAACCATAACAATTGCCCTTCCTGGAAGAAATCCTTGTCCTCAAGGATCAAATGTAAGATACCGACGTTGTAGTTCCGATAACTTTTCTCATGAAGCATCCTCTGGAAAAGTGTCTGCCCATTCAACCATCACCTCCACTGCAGCATGATTCCCTTGTCTAACCATCCTCTGGAAAGTGGGAGTGCTCACAACTGAGCCAATATGTTTTTTTAACTGTGACACATGGAACGTGTGATGAATTCGAGCCGATGAAGGTAATGTCAACCTGTAAGCCACTTGACCAATACGAGCTTCTACAAGGAAAGGGCCATAATAATGGGGTGATAGTTTTTTATTTCTGAATTTGCGCAAAGAATGTTGACGGTATGGTTGCAGTTTCAGATATACTAAGTCACCCTCCTTAAACTCCCTTTCAGTTCTTCGTTTGTCAGCCATTTGCTTCATTCTATCTTGAGCTCGAGCAATGTGGAACTTGAGAACCCTACGCATAGTCTCCCTTTGCTGTAGAGTACGATCAACTGAAGCTACTGGGGATGCACCAGTTACATAGGGTAAATGAATAGGTGGAGGCTGTCCATAGAGTACCTCATACGGGGTTGTTTAAATTGCTGAATGATGTGTCATGTTATACCACCACTTAGCTAGAGGTAACCACGATAGCCATGCTGAAGGTTTTTCCCCAACCATACAGCGCAAATACCCTTCCAAGCATTTGTTTAACACCTCAGTCTGCCCGTCTGTTTGAGGGTGATAAGCCGTTGACCTCTTCAACTTGGTCCCCATTTGTTTGAACAACTCCTGCCAAAATTGACTCAAAAAAATTTTGTCTCTATCTGAAACAATAGACTCTGGAATCCCATGGAGCTTGTATATGTGACTGAAATACTCTCGCGCTACCGTGAGAGCTGTGAAAGGATGAGATAATGCAAGGAAATGACCATATTTGGTCAATCGGTCAACCATTACAAGGATAGTTGATTTTTCTTGAGAAGGTGGTAAGCCCTCAATGAAATCCATGCTAATGTCCGACCAGACCCGCTCAGGAATGGGCAATGGTTGCAAGAGACTAGGTGATGCTGTATTGTCCGACTTACACCTTTGACAAATCACACACTCACGAACCCAAACATGTACGTCTTTGGAGAGTCCTTTCCAATACAATATAGTTGATATTCTAAGGCGGGTTGCATGTACTCCTGAATAACCTCCCAAAGGAGTATCATGAAAAATGTTAAAAATTTGTCTTCGCAGTGCTGCATCTTTGCCCATTACCACCTTGTTTTTCCTACGTAAAAAGGTACCATGCCACGAATATTTAGGATGTGACTGTGGTTGGACACACACTTGATCACAAAGTCGAGAAAGTTTCTAATTAGTCTCGTACAAACTTAAAATGCGTTCCCAGATTGTGGACCAGCTTGACTCCTGATCGCCTTCACATTGAAGCAACTGGTGATCGAATACTGAAGGCTTTCTGGATAGCGCATCTGCCACTGCATTTTGATTTCCTTTACGATACACAATCGAGTAATCGTACCCAAGCATTTTAGCTACCCACTTTTGTTGATACGGTGTGATGGCTTGTTGCTCAGAAAGAAACTTCAAACTCTGATGGTCGGTTTTGATAACAAACGGCCTACCCACCAAGTAAGAATGCCATTTTTTTACTGCTAGTATCACTGCCATCATCTCCTTCTCATAAATGGATAAAGCTTGATACTTGATTCTCAATGCTTTGCTAAAGAAAGCTATTAGCTTTCCATTCTGTTGAAGAACAGCACCCACTCCTTGCCCACTGGCATCTGTTTCAACACAAAACTGCTCCTAAAAATTGGGCAAAGTCAAGACTGGAGCTTGACAAATCGCAACCTTGAGTTGCTCAAAAGCTTGTTATTCTTGTTCTGTCCACTGCCATGATACACCTTGTCGCAATAATGCAGTAAGGGGTTTAGCTATTAATTCGTAGCCTCATATAAACCTCCTGTAATACCCTGACAGTCCAAGAAATCCCCGCAACGCTTTGACTGAACATGGAGAAGGCCAATCTAAAACACTCCCTACTTTTGCTCGATCCACACTAACAGTTCCTTGGTAGATGATATGGCCTAAATATTCCACATGCGTAGCTCCAAAACTGCACTTAGATTTCTTGGCAAAAAGCTGATTGTCTCGAAGGACTTGTAGAACCTCACGTAGATATCTCAAATGATCTGCCCACCCTTACGAATACACGAGGATGTCATCAAAAAATACCAGCACCAACTTCATCAGCATAGATCGAAAAACTAAATTCATCAGGGACTAAAAGCTCGAGGGCACATTGGTCAAGCCGAATGGCATGACCAAGAACTCATAGTGACCCTCGTGAGTTCTAAATGCTGTTTTGAAAATATCCTGCTCATTCATTCGAATCTGGTGGTAACTAGAACGCAAATCCAGCTTAGAAAAAAAATGTGCCTGTCCCAATTCATCTAGCAATTCCTCAATGATGGGAATAGGAAATCTATCTTTAATCGTCAGCTGGTTTAGTTGTCTGTAGTCGATGCAGAGTCGCCAACTTCCGTCCTTTTTATTGACCATAACCACTAGAGACGTAAAAGGACTATTGATATCTCTAATAATCCCAGCCTGCAACATCTCCTGAATGAGTTTATCGATTTTAGCTTTTTGCACTGATGGGTATCTATAAGGCTGCATTTTAACCACCTGCGATTCGTCTATCAACGGTATCCTGTGGTCCTGTAACCGATAGGGTAAAAGTTGCGTAGATACCTGAAAAACATCCTCAAAGTCTCCAAGAAGTTTTTGCAATTCGGAAGATGATGGAACCGATTGCAACGTCAGAACAGTTTGATCACCCGAAGTCAACATCATCGGACAAGGACCATTACCTGCCAAGCTTATGCATTTAGAGAACCGGCCACTTCCAACAATCTGCATTGACCCAGGTACAGTACCCCTTAAATAGCATTTCTGGTTCCCATACTGGAACTGCATGGTTAATTTTGCAAAATCCCATATGATTGGTCCTAGGGATAGTAACCACTGAACTCCAAGTACTAAGTCAAACCCCTTAACTGAAAGTACTAAAAAATCAATAGTGAATTTATATCATTATGCTTCCCACTGTACAGCCCTACATAGACCGTAAGTGTCCAATCTGAAACCATATGCCACCATTACTTTCAAACTAGGTACAGGTTCAACGGTCAACTACAATCGTTTGGCTACTTTAAAGTCAATAAATTTGTGTGTACTACCCGAATCTACCAAGGCCACCACCTCTACTTGGGTGATGACTGCTAGAAATCTCATGGTATTGTGACCTTGGGAACCATGCAGTGCATGCAATGATAACACCGGATTAGAACTTTCCGATCGAAACTCTGTAGCTTCTAATTGTTCAGGGCAGTCTTGAAAGTCTTCCTGCGAAGGACTCCTTACTTCAGTATTACTGTCCTCCAAGGGCTCCACCACTAATTGATACACCTGAGATTTGGAACACTTGTGACCTGGTGCATACTTGAGGCCACACCAAAAACAAAGACCCTTTTTTCCTTCTGTCTTCCAATTCCGCCTGCGATAATGACTTTGAAGGGATTTTCGGACTGAATTTTCCATTAGTAGACTCGTTTGTTGAACCAATGCTACCATTTCCCCTAAAGTGTCTGACCACAGGAAGTAAAGGCCTTCCCACATTGGATCCCATAGTAGATGTTTCCCGTTTAGCTATGCCAAATACAATGTTCTCCACTTGTCGAGCTAAGTTGAAGGCCTCCACTAATGACTGAGGCTTAAATAGCCTAAGGTATTTGCCTATCTCAGGCTTGAGATTACTAAGGAATACACTCAATGCATACGTCTCAAGTAAGTTAAGCTGATTCAACAAGCTCAAAAACCCATCATGATACTGGTCAACAGTACCAATATGTTTGAGGGTCACCAACTCAGCCATAGGATCAAGGAAAGAATCTGACCCAAATCGCTCCCTCAACCCCCTTGCATAAGTTTCCCACGACAATTGATGCAAACCACCATGTCTACGAGCAAAGAAATGATACCAGTCAAGTGTTTTACCTTCAAGATGTAACATCACCAGCCGAACCTTAGCATGGTTCCCGATCCCCTCTGCTTCAAAATATTGTTCAAGTTTAGACCACCATCCTCGAAAGTTTTCACCATCGAAGAACGGACATGTTATTCGAAAAGTGGAACGATCCGCTTCAGCTAACATTCCTCGTGACAAGGTGGTGGAATGACCGAGATCTGCCATTGGGGATACTACCAAATGCTCTTGAGATGGAAATCTGGGTAGAGAGCCCAAAATACCTTTCCCTTTGCTGTTACCCGCACCTCCCACTGTCACTGGAGGTCCCTGTCCAAAATACTGCTCAAACAGAGAATGGAGCTCAGAACGAAGTTTGGTATGTACCTCCGATTTGATTTCTTCCTGGAAACCCTTCAATCTGCCATCGATTCGTGCGTCCAGGTGAGAAAACTCCGACTGGATATGAGCAAGTTCACCTTAGATCTGACCCATCTCCTTTTGCAATCTTGTGTTGATTCCATTACCGGCCATGAGGATCGGTCAAGCTCTGATACCCTTGTTGAAGAACGTTTTTGAGAAGAAATAGAGTCGAAGAGAAAAGAGAAAAATCGAGAGAGAGAAGCTAGAAAACAAGAAGCTGAAATTCAACATTCAATATGCATGCCTTCTTCATTCTGTTACACGTAATATAATCGAAGAAATAACCGTCTTCGTCCAACAACATACTAAACGCACTCGTTTTACCCAATCTGATACTCACCGTATCATTAAACCAATTTAATAAAACGCAGCACTTAACTAGATTATTCTTAACCAACTTAACAGGAATATAAACCATAACATCTTGTTTGGATTTGCTTTGTCATAGTGGTTCTGGGCATTCTTCATGACTGTGCTTGTAGCGCTCCTCGATCGTTTGATTCGCGTTTTTCGTGGATGGTGTTGGCCGCTTCATCTTTGGCTTCAAGAGCTTGGGTTCTAGGTTGTTCGGCCGTCATGCATTTTCTCTTGGCGATGTAATGGCAATCCTTTTTTATGATCTTGTTCGGGTTTGTTTTGTCATGGTGGTTCTGGCCGTTCATCATGACTATGCTGGTGACGCTCCTCGATGACTCGTCCTTGGTTTGATTTGCATGGTTCGTAGATAGTGTTGCCCACTTCAACTCTGTTTTTGAGAGTTCGGGTACCAGATTGTTCAGCCTTTCGAACTTTTTTTCCTAGGAATAAGCCTATAAGTTCTTTGATTAGGGTTTACCCTTTTTTCCTAGGAATAAGCCTATAAGTTCTTTGATTAGGGTTTACCGTTGGGATTGTTCTACGAAAAATAAATATACAAAGTTGGCTTTTTATTATCATTTTTATTCTTAAAATATGACATAATGCAAATATTTTCATAAACAAACCCTTAGAAAATAAGTTTGTAAAGTTCGTATTTTATTTTTATTTAGATTAATTCCAAAATAAAATAAGATGCCACTCATACCTCTAATTTCTTTAGCTATATAAATACAAATATATGAATACCAAGAACCGACCAACTGGGTCAATTGAATCAAAATCAACCAAGTCACTGGTCCAAAGAATGATATTGAACCGATTATACAGAGAACCAATACGAACCAGCTAAAAAATCAATTGAATTAATTAAGTCATGTTTTTTTTTTCCAATTTTTAATAATTTTTAATCCAACAACTCAAATTAGTTAACCAAACGGATGACCCAACTAATTCGCCTAAAACCATTGATGGTATCTCGTATTTTTGAAGATTGTACTCTATTATTTATATTCAAATGCATATCTACCAAAAAACCAAAAACATTTAAAAAAAACCCCAAATGGCACTAAGAGAAAAGCTGCCCTATGTTAATCAGCACAAATGGAGTTCCTACATGAGAGTTGCTTGATTAATCCTTGCTGTTCCAAAAAGGGCCTACAAAACCACATTAGAGGGGGAAAAGTAACAAATAAACTATTACAACATAAAATAGTTCCACTTGTATAAATAAATAAGACATTTAATACAAGTATAGCATAAGTTTGTTTGTCCAATTGACAGTAAGCAGTTGCTTAATTTGCGAAGACCCCATATAGGAACAAGTAAGAAATTTGCCCAGCACTATTACACTGCACTAAAACTAAATGTCTTCACATTCAACAATAGAGGGTAATATTGCTTATCCCATAAACTTCTGGGGCTTTAGGACAACAATTATAAGCAGTTCCAAGATTTAAGATTCAATGCCTCACTTAGGTTTGCCGCCAAACAGGTAATCCAGGGAAGATCCTCCGCCGGGTGCTGCATGAACCTTTGTTGTAGGCCGATCCTGTTAGCATAAATTTATCAAAGTATTTAGTTTGGCTTAGGCTCAACGGCAACTTGGGATAGGGATGAAAATAAAAAGTTCGTTCAAACATGTCTAAACTTGAAGGACAAATGTTATTTGAACACATGGACGCATGCGTGATTTTGCAAAAGAAATTCAACAAGAAAATATTGCATACAATTCAAAGGAACATCCCAGCATGTTATCTCCTATAATTCACATGACATTAATATACATGCAAAGGTTTCACTCGAGGCTCATGTTCTTACAAGACTAGCCGCAACGTAAATTGCAGCTTAAGAAAGGAAAATTGATTCCCTAACTCAAGCTGCAGAATTTAGAATAAAAGAGATTAATCTCCCTAACTATGTAACTCAGACTCAAGTGTAAGCGCCAGATGTGTCCCGACGAGGATATGTTAATTTTTTTTAACTTCCGCATATTTGGAGGCCATGACCCGATACCCGTATACAAACATGTGTCAACAGAAGTGCTTAAGAGAAATGAAGAGTTGAATCAAACAGCTCCCAACAAGATAATGATATAACACTTTCAGAACTCTGACAAAGGAAAATAAATGCTCTCACAAAATACCAACATATTATTTCCAGCCATGCCAAATCAAAGACTCATCTAGGAGCTCAAGCATTGGTTGCAAAACTGACAACATTCATATATTGTGATTACATTATAAACAAGGCAGTTGATACTTGCTATCCTTCAGATAAATCATGTATAACAAAATTCTTCATCAATGTTTCTATGTGACAGCTTTGTTAACATCATCTGAATGTGAGCATGATACTAAAAAGCCAGAAAAATAAGCAAAAAGTTATCACAAGTTCATTTCAGATATCGTGTAGATCAACAGTAGACATTTGCTCAAACATTACCAAGCTACTATTAGAAAACAATTGTGACTAGGGTTCCTACCGTAAGAAAGTTGCCACAGTTCTGGCCATCAGCACGGAAATAATTGTTTGCATTGTTCCCAGGAATGCCTGCAGGAATATCCTTAGGGACAACAGCTGGTGGTGGGGTTTCCTTGACAACCTCATTCTGTGTCTGAAGAACTTCATTGACGGTGCCAGTGCTAGGACTGACATTTTTGGAGGTGGGTTTGGGGGATTCTCCACTCCCAAAAAGGTAACCCAAAGAACTCTGTCCCCCACCGCTGCTAACTCCACGGCCCATGATATCTATCTTGGACTTCTAAGCAAGTATTAAAGGGACAAATATTCCAGTAAATAACAAAACTACTATGGGTATGATTCATGAATTCCAAAAGTAATTGTCACCTATGTTAAAACTATTCATCTTGCTTAAAACACCCAAGCCCAACACATACTCAAACATGCAGAAACAAATCTGTATTATAGTCACCAGATTCCAGTAACATAGCTCAGTACCATACCATGTAAAGTTTCCAAATTTCAGTTCCACTAATGAAATTGAAGCATAAGAAAAAAAAATCTGATGAAATGAACCTAACTACATTTTAGATCAAGTAAAACGCCGCAGATAATGCAGTGGGATTCTCCCATTTCATCCCATGAAACCCGAAAGATATGCAATTTAACAAAGAAAACATCCATTGTTTAAGCAACCAAGACTAACGCTATAGATAATAAGTGGGCAAAGCAAAAAACCCAAACTCAAAACCCTGAGCGGAGACAGCGAAAGATATAAAATCTCACACTCAGATGACTTTCAGTTTAATGGGAAACTAGCAAAGCAAATCGTCGATAAAAGATCTAAAGCCGGACAACCGCAAATTTACATAATGACATTCAAAAGCATCATCACTGAGAAAAAATCAACATGCAGTTTTACATAATGGCATTCAAAATGAATCGAATGACCAAACCTAAAACTTTTTAAGAGTTTTACTCAATGTTACACCAGAAACAAGAGAAAAACACCCATTTTCTCAAGAAACAAACACAAAAGAGAGAAATGATGAGAGATTTTCTTTTCTTTTTTGTTCTTAATATTAGCTTAGCTCTTAGGCTCACCTTTGCTTGTTTGGGTGTAATTGGGATCAGATCTCAGACTCCGAAGCGAAGGGGAGAGGCTTTTCTCAAATTATAGGAAAAAAACATTATCTCGCTGTCAGTGTTTCCTTTTGGTTTCAACGACAAATCTCTACCGTTAGTTTTTATTTTTATTTTTATTATTTCTAAGATTTATGGTTAGGATGTAAATTTAGTGTATACTTTTTAAGGTTTAATACGAGGGGTTAGTTAATATTTTTTTCTTAGATAAACTATTAAAATAGTAACTTTTGTTTTCTTTAAATTATATTTTAGTCACTTATATTTGAAATGTTTCGTTTTGTCACTTGCATTAATGTTTTGTAACATTTTAGTCACTGAGTCGTTAATTATCGTTAACAGTGTAACGGTAAGCTAATGTGGCACGTTAAATCATCATTTCAAACAAAAATTTTAGGTTAATTTATACAATTAGTCCCCATAATTTTTTTTGTTTTGAGCAGTTTATTTTTTTTCTTTTTTTTTCCATTCTCTATCTCTTTTAACGTAATTTTTTTTATGTTTTTCATTTGTTAAAAATAGTCTCTATACTTTTATTTTTTTGAACAATTTTTTTATTTCTTTATTTTCCTTTTCTTCTTCCCCCTTAGTTTAACAAATGGAAAATATAGAAAAACTACATTAAAAGAGATGGAGAAGGGAGGAAATAGAGGAAGAAGCAAAAGAGAATGAAAAATAAAGAACAAAAAAAAGGAAAGTTAAAAGAACAAAAAAAATTGGTCAAAACAAAAAAGTATGTGGATCAATTGTATAATTTAACCTAAAATTTTTGTTTGAAATGATAATTTAACGTGCCACATCAGCTTACCGTTATACCGTTAACGGCAATTACAACGCGCTAACGTAAGTGACTAAAACGCGCTTTCCCTTCGAATTGTATTTTTTACTTTTTTTAATATAATCAATTTC
>JABEZY010274257.1:0-10718 GCA_013467495.1 Gossypium gossypioides
AACTCTTTAATTGAGCTATGAATTCCACTATTGCTAGTAAAGCCATGCCATACACAAGTCATGTACCAAATATATCGGCTATGAGCTCGATCATCTTTAGAGCATAAACCTCTACTTATATCAAAGCACATAAGTTGCATACGTATGGTGAAAGACTAACTTAGGATTTAGGTAAATCACACCATAAACATCACAAGTGAATTAATTCACAAACAGATTTAGATTTAATGCATCTTGGGTCCAGTCTAATGTATCATTCTACCAATGAATACATCTATATCTCTACTCGTGGAGTCAACTGCTCCGATAGCCAAGACTAGTCATCTCCCCAATTGGAATTGTAGACAACATAATAATCCTTTTTAGTATTTTAATCAAATGCTCACTTTGATTCTTTTACGGGATTACAGACTCATTTAGATTATCTACTGAAGTAAGTTGTCTTTCTCGCAATGTAAATGCTTTTTACAATGCCACTTATCTTTTACAATGCCACTTATCTTCAGTTTGAATTTTAGACAATCAATGGCTAATATTTGCTTGTCATAATTTCGCTATGCATGCAAAATATGAAAGTCATAAATACAAAAGACATAATAGTGAAATGTGAAATTAACTTTATTAATTTATTCATCATTTAAATAAATAGAAAATAGTTACATGTTTACTACAATATGGACACATTTCGTAATCATCTCCAACTTGCCCTAGTGAAGTAGATGTGTCATGTTTCGTATTCTCATATCCTCGACGTGTTTGTTAAAACTCCTAGTTACAAGAGTCTTAGTAAACAGACCCGTAAGGATATTTTCAAATGCTACTTTCATCATATCTACAATTCCTTTGGCTACTGCCTCTCGTATTAAATGATACTTTCGATCAATGTGTTTCGTCCTCTTGTGAGTTCTCATTTCCTTGGTATTAGCTATTGCAGCAATGTTATCACAATACAGTGTTATAAATTTTTCCATACCAGGAATAATTTTAAGTTTGGTTAAGAACTTTCGAAACCATATTTCTTCTTTCGTTATTTTAGAAGCAGCCACATACTTGGCCTCCATAGCAGAGTCAGCAACGCAAGTTTGTTTTATATTTCTCTATATTATGGCTCTCCGGCCTAGAACGAATACATTTCCCGATGTCGATTTCCTTGAATCTTTATAGGTTTGGAAGTCTGAGTCTATGTATCCAATAGGAGTAAGGTCCTCCCCAGAATGCATGAGCATATAATCCCTGGTTCTTTTAAGATACCTCAATATATGCTTTACAGCTTGCCAATGCCTAAGACCAGGATTCGCTTGATATCAACTAACCATTCTTACTGCGAAATAGATATCTGGAAGTGTGCAAAGTATCACATACATAAGGCTTCCAATTGCCGAAGTATATGGAACCTTACTCATATGCTCTCTTTCTTTCGCTACCTTAGGATAATCATCTAAAGAAAGATGAAAACCTGATGTAGTCGGCTAAACGCCTGGTTTTGCATCATTCATTGCAAAATGTTCCAATTTCTTATCGATGTATGAAGCTTTAGATAGAGCTATCATTTTATTCTTTTGATCCTTAAGGATTCGAATTCCAAGAATATAATTAGCTTCATCCAAGCCCTTCATACTAAACTACTGAGCGAACCATAGTTTAACTGGTGACAATTCTCCTACATCATTTTCGATAAGTAGAATATCATCGACATACAAAACGAAGAATACCACCTTTTTGTCCTTTATACGCTTATAAACACAAGATTCATTAGCGTTTTGCTAAAATCCAAAAGTCTTGATTGTTTGATCAAATATTTTATTCCATGAGCGATACACCTACTTAAGTCCATAAATGGATCTTAGCCGTTTACAAACTTTCTGCTCCTTTCCTTTTACAACATAGCCAGTGGGTTGAGCCATGTAAATGGTCTCATCAAGATAGCCATTCAAGAATGTTGTCTTGACATCCATTTAACAGATCTAGCAATCGAGAGCAGCGACAATGGATAAGAGTATGCGAATAGACTTGAGCATGACTACTGGAGAAAAGGTCTCATCGTAATCGATGCATTCTTTCAGTGTGTAGCCTTTCCCTACAAGTCTAGCTTTATGTGTTTCCACTTTCCCTTTCCCTTTTACATTTCTCTTCTTCTTGTAGATCCACTTGCACCCTATGGGTTTAATCCCAATCGGTAAGTCTTCAAGTTCGCACACCGTATTGGATTTCATAGAATCCACATCGGCATCTATGACGTATTTTCAGAGCTTAGAATCAACGTCCTACATAACCTCCTCGTAAGTGAGTGGATCATCATCCTTATGATTGGCTTCTGTATTATAAATACTATCATCATAGATGAAGAAGTCTAGTTTCTTGAAAACTCTCCCACTACGATGGATTCCCCTATGCTATTGATCGTTTGCAGGTTTTTCTACAACTTTCTCGAGAATTGAACTCGGTAATTATTCAACCACTCCCGAAATTTCCTCGAGTACCACTTTACTTTGAAGCTTAAAGTTATCCATGTAGCTTTTTTCGACTAAAGTAGCATGAGTAGAAACTTTAATTGTAATATATTTAACTTTAATTGTAATATATTTCAGATTGTAGAATAATCCTCCCTTTATTCCTTTTGGATATCTGTAACGGTATTTGTGCATGTGTACACAGTCGTTCAAGTAATAAGTAAGTAAAATGAGTTTTTGTCTCTACATGGGCTGTGTATGTTAATCAATTAATTTTAAAGCTATAAATTCACAATTTGGTATAAAAATACAATATTTTGAGTTTTGGATGATTAGATGAAATTATCTAAATGCAAAATGATCCCTATGCAATGAAATCTAAATGCAAATAATCTAAATCCATGAATGAATGGCTTTAGCAACAAAAACAATCAACATAAAATAGACTAGAATAATTATATTAATCAACTGAATTCATTTTCTTCATGCTTAACAATGTTCAGAAATATTCCATGGCAACTCGATCTTTCACGAGTTTGGAAACCAAATTAAGTCCTCTCGGATCTTTTACTTAGTGAAATATGCATTTTACTGATCATATTAAACTAAGGGTTTCTTAGTATTTATGTGAGGCAACAGAGACATTTATGTTTGAAACAGTTTAATCACATAAACCTAAAAACTATGCAAGATAATAGAGCTAACTAGATATATTATGAACCTCTAATTTAGTCGGGTTTAATGATCTAAATTAAACATTGCACTTTTTAATTATGTGTCTACTAGCCGTCATCTGGTTAGGATCTCTCAACTAATCTAAATGCATCCAATCACGTATGAATGAAATAAATCTTGATTTTAATTGAAAACATGATCGAATGAGGCACAAACATGTTAAACATGAATCAATGAATATTATTGAATTAACATAATCATCCCGACAAATAGAATTAAACTAACATTGTTGAAGTCAAGAATAATAAACACATAACAAACACAATTAAATTAAATAACAAGAAGGAAATAGTAAACTCTAATTCAGTTTAGCAGCCTTTCAGAACTTTCTGACTGATGTGTTCCTCTGTTTTGCTCATCGCTCTTCTGCTAAGGTTTCTTAATGTGGCCGGCCAAGGTAGTGTCTTGAAAAAGCTTTTGTTGGCTAAAGAATGGAAAGGAAAATGGGAAGGCTAAGCATGGGAAAAATGGGATAAGAGTGGAAATGAGAGAATGCTAGTGAATGAATGAATTAAGGGATGATGGATGATGGATGAATTAAGGGACGATGGATGATGTGACAAGGTAAGGGTGAAGTTTACTAAAAATAGCATCACATCTGCCTTGATTCTCTCCTTCCTATGGTCGGCCATGATGTGTGGAAAGGGTGATTTAGTTGCTTGATTTGAGCTCAAGATCATGCTATATTTAGCCAGGGTTGGACGGTTACAAAAGGTAAACTTGTGTGCTAATTTTTGACATATTTCCAATTGCAGGGACCCTTAACAAAAAATTCGAAAGCTTATTTTTGGGAAACCATTTGCTTGTGCCAAAATTGGGTTTTAATTTCTCATTGCTGGACAGTTTCCTAGTCTAATAAATAATTAGACTTGTCCATCATGTAGCACACTTTTACTGGGTCAACTTGACCTAGTTTTACATGGTCTTGCCATCCAAATAAAGTGGGTATGCACATGTCCCTACAACTTTTATAGTAATCTCATCTTCCATGGTCCTACTGTATAGTGAAAATTCACATATTAATAGTTAACATGAAAATAATATAAATTATGCATAAAAATCATGTAATAAAACATAATTTCACATACCTTATAAATTCATGTCCAATTTTAATATTTAAGTAAAATTTACTTAATTCAATAACAATTACTCAAGATTAACATATTTATTAAGTCAAAAGGTGGTAAAAATATATAGAAAAATCCTATATAATTTTGAGTTTACACACCCCCAAATTTAAACCATTACTCGTCCCGAGTAATGTTCATGCACAACACAACTTTTGCTAAGACAATTTTGCAAAATGATAAAGCAGCATCAATCTTCGCACATAATCATGCATAAACAAAATCATGCTAAAAAATGCTTTTTATTGATAAGTAGCTCGAATGTAAATATTATTTCCAAACTTTATACTAAATACAACATAATGTCAACATGAGTTATATTATGATTGCATTTCAAAGTCATATATAACATTTACCAATCAATAAGCTTTCCTTATCAATCTAAACATAGTAATCACAAGGTTTATCTAATGGTCTTCATATGTTAGACTTAGCAATTCGTCTCCATTAATGTAGTCGATATAATCATAAAAGCAATAGGTCTTTTGTTAGGTTGTAATGGGGCTAGGCTAAAGGTAGGGATAAAGAGAAGTGAATTTTTAGGTTCAATCATCTTAGCCCTAACTTTGTCTTGGATCCTTTTGTGTCACAACCTTCATAAAAATTGGTCTTTGAAATACCCCCAAACTTATTTCGAAGTCATGCTCAAACTTTATTTTTCAAACTTTGAGCAAACTTTTCTTTGCTTTTTATTCTTTTGAACAAACTTACCTTTGTTCTTTCATTTTTTTGAACAAACATGTGAAGAGTATGTACATCTTCTGTATTTTCCTTAAACTTTGATCACCAATACAAATTTAGTTAAGATAGGTGCACAAAATATGATAAAATTAAAAAGATGGTAATGTGGCTTATAATGCAGGTAATTTGCAAAAATAGGCCATTAAGCTCAAAAATAAAGTTTCAAGGGTAAAATTACTAAGGTCGGTTTGAAAGACTCAAACGATCTAAAGAAAATGTGCCTATATCATGTTTAGATTCTTATACCTTCTAGAATTTTGCCTCAAGAAAGTTACTAAGCCAATTCTAAAGACTTCAACCTTTATACATGTCCATTTTTAAAGAAATAAAATTTTCTTGGCAAATGCCACATAAGACTAGAGAGCATACAAGCATTCCATCACTCAAGATAACATAAGAATAACTTAGATAAAATCAGAAATCATGTTTGCATTTGAACACACTTATGACCAAAAAGTTTCTCTAATCATTCATTTATTTTAGCATACTTAAGTAAAAATATTGAAACATACTTTAAAATTCATGCAAAATATTTGCCTTACCCCCTTTTAAGAAGAAGCAATGTCCTCATTGCGAAAACAAAGTAATGAATGAAAACTGAACATCAGGTAAGGTTGTAAGAAAAGAGAGGTGAGTACCACAATCTAATTACCACATCACTTTTCTTTCCCTACTAAAGAGGCATAGAGCTTATTTTATTCAGCTTGCTATTTTATTATGTGAAACCAAAATTCTAATTAGGAAATAAAAATAAACACTTAAAAAGAAATAAAAAACTAAAGACAAGAAATTCCCCCATTTTATTTATTTGACTTATCCTCCTCGTCTTCCTCATTAGATGTTTCATCCTCGCTTTCATTGTCATCTTCCTTTCATTGTCATCTTCCTTCCATGACTCGAAGATATAATTTGGGAACTCAAGAACAAAACTGTTAGAGATATTTGTAAAAGTATTTCTTATAGAATCATAGTAATAGCCCATTTTCAGTGAAATCGAAACAATGGTTTCGAGACCAAAAATCTGAAGTTAAAAGATTTATTTTATTTTCTACAGCATGATAGTAGTACCACATAAAAAATTTGTTAAGAAATTTTACCGTTTACATGCTTAATTTGATAAAAAGGACTAAATCTCGTAAAGTGCAAAAGTTGAGTTCTAGTAGCTGAAAATATTAAATAGCTATAGAGCCGTAAAGTATGAGTCCTTATATGGTAATTAGACAAAAAATGTTTTAGTGGATGAACATGGTTTAGCATTATTGAAATTTTGATTAATTTTCAAGGTTACAATTGTAATTAGGTATTTAATTGATAAAATAAACAAAACGAAACAAAACCTTCATCTTTTATTTCTTCTTCAACCGAATATTAGGGTTGGGAAGCCATTTTTGGAGCTTTTAATTTCGGAAACTCTTTGCTTGATTTGGTATGTATTTTGTCCCGTTTTTAATTATTTTTATATTTTCGGAATCGTTGTAGCTTAATCTAGATAGCACAGGGACTAATTTGTGAAACTGTTAAACTATTAGGGTTTTTCCATTGATGAATGTGTATGAGTTTTGATGTTTGATGATATAAAATGGATTGTTGTTAATAGATAAACAACTTTTGTTAGGTGCTTTTTGATGAAATTGTCATTTAGGGATTAAATTGAAAAATAGGAAATTTTACATGATGTAATTGTGAAATAAATGAAATATAGGGCTTGCTAGGGACTATATTGATATTCGGTCATAGTGGGTTGTGGTGAAATTAGATAAATTTCCATTTTTATGAGCAAGGGACTAAATTGCAAAGAAATTAAAAGTATAGGGGCAAAATGGTAATTTTTCAAAAAATGATTTTTGGGCTTAATTGAATGAGTTATATATTAAATTGTGTTAAATTTATCCGTATAGATTAAGATAGACCTCGTACGGTTTTAGATCAAGGAAAGGAAAAATCTTCGGATTAATCGACTTCATTTTTCTACGTTTATTGTCGAGATAAGTTCGTATGTTTAATTTTCGTTTTTATTTAGTATAATATTAAATTGAGTATAGACGAAAAATCCAACAGCGTAACGGCGATCATCTAATTACGGAAAGGGATAGCTTCGGCTATCGAATACGGAAAGGGATAGCTTTAGTTATCGAATACGGAAAGGGATAGCTTCAAGTATCGATTATGAAAAGGAATGGTGATGACCATCAATAATGAAAAGGGATGGTGACGACCATTGGAATATGAAAAAGCATGACTTCGGCTATCGATTTATGAAAAGGGATAGCTTCGACTATCAAATTATGAAAAGGGATGGTAACGACCATCAAACAATGAAAAGGGATGGTGACAACCATCAAATTATGAAAAGGGATAGCTTCGGCTGTCGAACTATGAAAATGAATAACTTCGGTTATCAAATCATGAAAAGGGATGTGTCAACCATCGTATTATTACCTCGTGTGAGCTTCGGTAATAGCTTTCAATGTAAATTACATTAGTTTGATGAAAGGTAGGTAATGTGTACCTTGTGAAAATTAAGAGTATGAATGTACATATATAAGTTTTTGAGTTAGTTATTCTCATGTTGGATTGGGTTATACATGCTTTGTGATTGTATATTGTATTGGTAAGGTTAGACTGTTTGTATTACGAACTTACTAAGCATGACATGCTTACTTTGTGTTTATTTTTCTGTGTTTGTAGTTGTCGAAAGCTCTTTCGGGTTGGAAATTCGTCGGAGATCTATCACACTATCTATTGGCTATATCGGTACCTATGGATGTTTTTAAGTTCGGTTATAATGGCATGTATAGGTATTTTGGCTAATGTTGGCCATGTATTTTGGTTGTTGAAATGGTCATTTTGCTTGGCTTGTGCTTTGGTATTTTGTTGGTGAAATGGTATATTTTGGTATGTAAATATTAGCTTCATAATGGTTGATGAATGATTTAATATAGTTGAATAATGGAAGATAAAATGATAGTTGAATATGCATATTGCATAAGTCTAGTAACTGGTTGTGAATTGATATCTTGTTATGAAAGGCATATATGTCTAATAATGTTAGTGATTGAATGGCATATTTGGTACTATTTGATAGGTTATGGTAAATCAATTCAATAGTTTGAATTGATGCAATCTTGATTGGAAGTTAGTTGATTACTTTGGCCAAATTGATTACATGATTGTACATGTTTACATATTGTTATTTTGAGGTGCCTAAGGGAATATTGGTTGTATGATAATGTACCATATGTATATGACTTGGTTATGCATGAATTTGGTGCCTTTTTATGGCTTGTGTATATGTGCATTTTTGGTTATAGGTACATGACAAGTTGGGTGAGAAAAATGGCTTGTAAAATGGCCTATTTTCGTCCACACAGGCAAAGATACGGGCGAGTGTCTTAGTCGTCTGTGACACACGACCAGGTGACACAGCCATGTGTCCCTTGTAGTTTTCAAAGGGTTGCAAGTCAGGCTGTTATACGGCCTAGTACATGGCCTGGCACACGGGCGTGTGAGGTTACATCAAAGGGTTCACGGCCTGGCACACGGGCGTGTGGTTTGGCGGTGTGACCCAAGTTAGTGAGTTACACGAGCATAGACACGGGCTGAGACACGACCGTGTGTCCTTATTTCGAATGCCCACACGGCCGTGTGATCGATGTAGTGTTGAAAATTTTCATTATTTTCTGAAAAATTCTTTGAGTTTCAGATTTAGTCCCGACTTGTTTCTAATGAGTATTTAGGGCCTCGAGGGCTCGTTTAAGAGACAATATGTATATTTTGAATTGGTTTTAATGTGTTTATTGATATGATTTGAAAAGTTTTAAATTTATGTCGGTTTGATTTGAAAACTCCGGTAATACTCCATAACCCTGTTCTGACGACGGATATGGGCTAGGGGTGTTACAATCATCTCTAAGTTTTACATATTTCCAATAAGCCTGTTGTTGGTTATGTATAAATTTCATCATGTCCATCATAATTGACAATTCCGATTTCTTCATAGTGTTTGAAGAAATGGGCCTATGAATAGTCAACTCAAGATTAACACTTGGTTCAACTGGCTCATCAGAATTTAGCTCCTCTTTTGGTTCAGAGACTTCTGGTTCCTTTATAGGTTCTGGATTGTTCGGTTCTGCCTCAGATTTTGCTTATTCTTTCTCAGTAACTGAGTTAGCTATTGATTCAGATTTGTTCGATGACTCGTCAGTTTCTGGTTCAGTTAGTTCACTCAGTTCAATTGGGTTCAGCTCATGGAAATTCTCCATTAACCTTTCAAGATCATGGGATGTGATGCAACCTTGAACATACGGGCCCTTCAGGTTTGCTTTTGTTTTAACTTGGGCCGTTAAGCAAAGTGAAGTTATCAATGATGGAAAGTAAACACTTCCTAACTTCTGTCTAGCACAATCATGGATTTCCTTGAGAATGATCTTCCCAACATTGATAGACCTTTCTATCATAATTGCATACAACAAAAGTATTTGCTCCATCAAGATGGTGGAACTGTTTAAGATAGGCATGAAACTATATCGAACAAAGTAGAACCATACCTAAGCCACCATTTTTGAATATTCCCTTCGGCAATAATGACTACCATACTTTCTTATAATCTATTGGGATCCTGGATCTGTCACAACATTAAGTACTTGTTGAAGAAAATCCTAATTTATATTTGTCATGATGGCAAAGTACTCATATTCTTCAACATCAGGTAGGTTAAACAAATCATTAATGAACGAAGAAGTTAAGGGTACCTTTTTCTTACGAATAAGAACTTCATTTGCATCTGGCTTTGTCAAATTGACATAGAACTCTCGAACTAACTCCTCTTCGAATAATGATCGTGCATTGCAAAAATAGTTCCAATTTATGGTATCAATCATCTTTCGTATTGGCCACAACACAACTATCTTATCATTGCTCTCCAAGTTGAAACTTTTTTCTGGCATCATAGGTTGATTGTTGAAGATGGAATCAAACCTTTTTTCATTTTCTCATCTTGAATCACAATAGGATTTTCGGCAGAGGTCTTGGAAGATCTAGTTCTTTTGCGAGACATGGTGATTTTTTTCGAAAAATAGGCAAAATTTTGGCAATGGATGAATTAAGGGATTTTGTGGCGAGGCTTGCGACAGCGATGGGTTTGCAACGATGATAGGAGTACAACAAGGATTCGGTGCGGTAGCAATAGGAATGCAGCGACGAATGGGTGCTCCAAAAAAAGGCTTGCGGCCGTAATAGGCTAGATTGTTTGCGACAAGGGAAAGATATTGGGGAGATTCTTTAGGATTTAGGCCGATGGCTAAGAGAAAAAAAATGAGTGGCTAGGGTTTAAGCTCATTGCTTGAAGGGTTGTGAAAAATATAGTGGTAGAGAAGGGTTTATATAGTGATGAATTAGGGCAAACTTGTAGCAAAAATTTAGCTACAAAAGGTGACTTGGGCTGTAAGGATAGAGGAAAAGATGTGGCGACACAATTAGGGTTTGGAGAACCCTATGGATGGCAACATAGGGTGAATTTTTCTCCTTTTTGCTGTTTCAGGCCTTGAGCTCAAACTGTATTTACAAACTAAACTGTTTTAGATAAAATAAACTGATTAGTACTTGGGCCAAATTGACCCCTTTACTAACATAAACAAATAAAATTAACATTAAAAACAAAAAAAAA
>JABEZY010274264.1:0-10522 GCA_013467495.1 Gossypium gossypioides
ACTGCTTAAAATAAAATAAACTGATTAGTACTTGGGCCAATTTGACCCCCTTATTAAACATAAACAAATAAAATTAACATTAAAAATAAAAATAAAAATTTCAAAACTAATTAGAAAATTTCTTCTCAAAAGGTTACATTAAATTAATTCCCAGGAAAGGTTAGAGGGGTCACAACAGTCCCCCTTAAGTTACAATCTCCTTAGACAGAATTAATTAAAAGTACTAATTTAAAAAAATAATTTCTAGCTTTTTATTAAAAAGTAAAATCATGAAAAATTAAGGGTCTAATAATTTAAACGAGGTTTTAACTTGCTCAACTTCACCATCCCAATAGTGCTTGAGATGTTGACCATTAACTTTAAACGTACCTCCATGGTTGTACAATTCTATAGCTCTATAAGGATAAACTTTATAGATGGTATAATGTCGTTTCCATCGAAACTTGAGTTTTCCAAGAAATAACCTTAGCCTCAAATTAAACAACAACACTTTCTAACCTTCTTTGAATTCACAAGGTTGTATATGATTGTCATACCATCTTTTAGATTTTTCTTTACACATCTTGGTATTCTCGTATGAAAATAACCTCAAATCTTATAACTCATCAAGATGTAGCATACTTCTCTCACTGGCTTGCTTAAGATCCAAATTCAATTGTTTCAAAGCCCAATGAGCTTTATTCTCCAATTCAAGTGGAAAATGACATGCCTTTGCAAAAACTAACTGATAGGGAGTCATTCCTAATGGTGTATTAAAAGTAGTTCAATAGGCCTATAGAGCATCATCGAGCCTTCAAGACCAATCTTTTCTGTTAAGGCGCACCACCCTCTCAAGATTACCTTTGATTTCACGATTCACCCTTTCAACTTGTCCATTTGACTGTAGGTGATAAGCACTACCAATTTTATGCTTCACATCTACTTGTCAAGCAACCACTTAAGCCACATATTTACAAAGTGAGATCCTTCATCGCTAATTATAGCTCTAGGAGTCCCAAACTATTTAAATGCATACTTATGTAGGAATTGCATGACTACCTTAGCATCATTTGCTGGGTACGCCTCGGCTTCAACCCACTTGGATACATAGTCCATAGCTACCAAAATATACTTGTTCCCATAAGAAGAAGGAAACGGGCCTAGAAAATTAATGCCCCATGCGTCGAATAGTTCAACCTCTAAAATATTTTTTAAAGGCATCTTGTTCCTCCTTGATATATTTTCGGTTTGTTCGAATCTATCGTAGTTTTTCACATATGCATATGCATCCTTAAACACTATAGGCTAAAAGAATCCTGCTTGTAAAATCTTTGTTGTAGTGCGGGAACCACCAAACTGTCCCCTACTCAGAGATGAATGGCAGTGGTACAAAATCTCGTCAATTTCACTTCCAGTTACTAACATCCTGATTATGTTATCTACATATTGTTTAAACAGAAACGGATCCTCCCAGAAATAATACCGACTATCGTGAAGGAATTTCTTCCTTTGTTGGTATGTCATTTCTCGAGGAATTATTTCATATGCTAAATAATTGGCAAAATTAGCAAAGCAAGGTGTTTCGTGAATTCAACTTACCTCGAAGATATGCTCATCAAGAAAATTCTCATTAATTGGAACAAGTTAAGAAGTCACCTCATTTTATTCCAACCTCGACAGATGATCAGCTACTTAATTTTCACCACCTTTTCTGTCTTGAATCTCAAGGTCAAATTCTTGGAGTAAAAGTATCCAACGAATTAGCTTCGATTTAGCATCTTTCTTCATGGGTAAATACTTAATAGTCGCATGATCAGTAAACACTGTAACTTTGGTACCTATAATATATGAACAAAACTTGTCAAAAGTAAAAACTGTAGCAAAGAGTTATTTTCAGTTACCGTATAATTGAGTTGGGCTCTTGTCAAAGTTTTGCTTGCATAGTAGATAGGATGAAACACTTTGCTTCTTCTTTGACCTATCATAGTTCCAACACTGAAATCGCTTGCATCACACATTAACTCCAAAAGTGAGTTCCAATCAGGTGTAACAATTATTGGGGTTGATATTAACCGGATTTTTAATTCCTCAAAAGCTTCTAAACATGTTTTTTTAAAATAAAAAAACAATATCTTTTTCTAAAAGCATACACAAAGGTTTAGAAATTTTTGAAGAATCTTTGATAAATCTAAAATAAAAATCAGCATGGCCTAAGAAACTTCTAACTCCTTTCACACTAACTGGAGTTGGTAATATTTTCAATTATGTCCACGTTTGCTTTATACACTTCAATTCTGTTTTTAGAAATTTTATGTCCAAAGACAATTCCCTCATTAACCATAAAATGACATTTATCCTAGTTAAGGACAAGATTCGTCTTCTCGCATCTTTTTAGTACCTTAGCCTAATTACTAAATCAAACATCATAAGTGTTACCAAAAACAGAAAAAATCATCCATGAAAACCTCAACAAAAATTTCAACTATATTAGTGAAAATTGCCATCATACATTGCTGAAATGTAGCAGGTGCATTACATAAGCCAAAAGGCATACGCCTAAAAGCAAATATACTGTACGGGCAAGTAAATGTAGTTTTATGTTAGTCTTTCGGGGCTACAACTATTTGTTTGTATCCCGAATATCCATTTAAAAAGCAGTAAAATTTGTTACCTGACAGTCGATATAACAATTGATCCATAAAAGGCAACGAAAAATGATCCTTATGAGTGGCTTTGTTCAACTTTCTTTAGTCAATACAGATTCTCCAACCCGTGACAATTCTCGTTGAAATTAACTCATTTCGTTCATTCTCGACAATCGTGATTCCACCTTTCTTTGGTACATATTGTACCGGACTTACCCAAAAACTATCTGAGATGGGGTAAATAATTCCTGCATCTAACCATTTGCTTACCTCCTTCCGTACCATTTCTTTCATGATAGGGTTAAGTCTCATTTTCCCATCAGTTCTACCTCACTCACCTTCCTCTAAAATAATCTTATGCATACAGAAGGAATGGCTTACACCTCGTACGTCAACTATGGTCCAACCAATTGCCTTTTTAAATTTCTTTAAAATAGCAATCAATTACTTCTCTTTCCGTTTTGTCAGTTATGCTAAAACAATCACAACAGTTACTTAAATAGACGTCTTTTAAATGGGATGAAAGTACCTTTAATTCAACCTTAGGCGGTTCCTTAATTCACAACTTGGGTTGTGTAAATTCTCAAACTTCCAACTCTAGCAGTTCGAACCATGTGGTTGAACATAACTCCTCAGATTGTTTTTTATCAAAGCCATACCTTCATTACCTTTTTCATCTTCCAATGGTTCAGAACCTAAAGTGTTCTCAAATGGGTCTTCTTCATAATTGCTCTCCCATTCCATAGAAATTAAGGTTTCTAATTCCTCCATTACTGAACATTCCTCCATCAGATCGGGAAATTTCATGGCCTTTAGAACGTTAAATGTTATCTTATCATCTTGAACTCACATGGTGAGTTCTCTTTTTTACACATCTATCAATGTTCTTCCTATGAATAGGAAAGGTCTCCCCAAGATGATTGGAACTTCATTATCTGCTTCAAAGTCTAACACAATAAAGTCAGCAGGAAAAATAAATTTATCAACTCTTACCAAAACATCATCGATCTTTCCCTCGAGATATACTAATGAACGATCCGCTAGTTGAAGTGTCACAGTAGTGGGTCTTACTTCACCTATTCCCAATAGATTGAAAGTAGATTTGGTCATCAAGTTGATGCTTGCTCCAAGGTCGCACAATGCTTTACCGCAATAAGATTCTCCGACGTTACAGGGTATCGTACAGCTTCTAGGGTCTTTCAATTTCAGAGGTAGCTTGTTCTATAAAAACACACCGCGCTCCTTCGTCAAAGCAACAGTCTTATACTCACAAAATATCATCTATAAACTTCACATAATTGGGCATTTATTCTAAAGCCTCCCCCAATGAAATGTTGATGTGTAATTGTTTTAAAACATCCAATAACTTCTTGGATTGTACCTCTTGTTTTTGTTTATTCTGCTGAAGTCTTTGAGGATATGGAGCTCTAGGTTGATATGGACAAGTTTCTTGAGGAGGTAAATTTGCAAAATAAGGTGTTAGCTTCTCAAAATTCATTAGTTTAGGGTTTACCTCATCAGATTTCTCAGCATCTGATTTTTCAAGTGTAGGAACTTCAACTATTGGTTGACTTTCAAACTCCTTGGGTTCCAAAATCTTATCACTTCATAGTGCAACTACCTTGCAATGTTTCTTACCAAAACTCTTTGGATTTTCTATATCACTCGGCAAGGCTCCTTACGGTCTACTACAAAGCTCAGTAGCTAACTGACCCATCTGGTTCTCCAAATTCTTCAGTGTTGATGCTTGAGTTTGAATCAATGTGTCATTTTTCACCATGTATGCCTTCAACAAGTCCTCTAAACTGTTTGATGACTTAGCTTGAGGTGGTTTTAAAGCTTGTTGCCTAAACCCTTGGGATTGATTGGGTTTATGTTGCTTATGATTGTTCGGTACATTTTCTTGGTTACTTCATGAAAAGTTCGGATGATTCCACCATGATGGATTGTAGAAGTTGGATTGTGGTCCTTATCCACTCATATTTTTATATTGATTCCTTAAATAACAAACAGACTCAGGGTTTGTAGAGCAATCCTCAAAAGAATGACCATCCCCACAATACATACAGGAAACAACATCAAAGTATCTTGGTGATTGAGCTGCAAAATTATTCAAACCAATAGTGGTAAACTATTTTAACATTGAGGAAATAGAAGATAACTAAGCAGAGAGTGAAGTTAGCGCGTCCACTTAATGAACTCCAGCTATTCGTCTTTCAAAAACTGCTCGATTTGTCGATCATTGGTAATTTTTGCTAGCGATTCTTTTGATGATCTTGTAAGACTCGTTATAAGACTTAGATAAAATCACACCATTCGCAGAAGCATCTACCATCAATCTTTTATGTGTGTTGACACCGTTATAAAACATCTCCAATTGGATACAATGAGAAATCCCATGATGAGGACACTTACGAAACAATTCCTTGAATCTTTCCCATGCCTCGTATAAAGACTCATCATCCAATTGTTGAAAAGTAGTTATCTCATTTCGCAAATTTTTTCTTGCTCGATGAAAAATACTTTACTGAAAACCTTTCTGCTAATTCTTACCATGTAGATATTGAACTTGGTGGCACTAAATTCAACCATGCTCGTGCCCGATCTCGCAATGATTACAGAAACAGTTTCAACCTTAAGGCATCTTTAGTTACACTAACTATCTTAAATGAATCATTCTCTTCCATGAATAATCTAAGGTGAAGATGTGGATCTTCTGTGGGCATACCACTGAACTGGCCCGCTTTTTGAAGCATTTGAAACATCACTGGTTTCAATTCAAATTAGGGTGCATCGATATCTAGTCTTCTGATTCATAGATTTAATTCATTGAAGAGTGGCACAACGTATTGTCCTATGGCATGATCCCTATCATCAGTAATAACGATTGGGTTGTGTGCATGATTGACTCCATTACCTTGTCCGTCATTTTGATTTCCAAGGTCCATCTCGACTTGTCTTTGAGAAAATCTCTCACGTCTTATCTTTCTAAATGTTCGCTCGATTTCAAGGTCTACAGGTAATAGATCAATGATTCGATCTATGCTCATAAACACTTGATAAATAAATAAAAAATAAATTATAAATTAGTAATGTTAGAAATTAAATAAAAACCAAACTACAAAAAAAAATTCACAAAGAATGATTAAGGCAATAGTCCCCGGCAATGGCGCCAAAAACTTGTAACAAATTATATGCGCAAGTGTACACAGTCGTTCAAGTAATAAGTAAGTAAAAATGAGTTATCGTCTCTACAGGGACTGTGTATGTTAATCGATTAATTGCAAAATTATAAGTTCACAAATTGGTGGTAAAAACACAATATTTTGAGTAGTGGATGATTAAATTAAATTATCTAAATGAAAATGATCTAAATGTATGAATGAATGAATGACTTTAGCAACAAAAACAACTAACATAAAATAGGCTAGGATAATTATATTAATCAACTCAATTTATTTTCATCATGCTTAACAATGTCCAGAAGTATTCCATGGCAACTCGATCTTTCATGAGTTTGGAAACCAAGTTATGTACTCTCGGATCTTTTACTTAGTGAAATATGCATTTTATTAATCATATTAAATTAAGGGTTTCTTAGTATTTATGCAAGGTCACAAGGACATTTACGTTTGCAACAGTTTAATCACATAAACCTAAAAACTATGCAAGATAATAGAGCAAACTAAAGATATAATGAACCTCTAATTTAGTCGGGTTTAATGATCTAAATTGAGAATTGCACTTTTCAATTGTGCGTCTACTAGCCGTCGTCTGGTTAGGATCACTCGGCAAATCTGAATGCACCCAATCACGTATGAATGAAATACATCTTGATTTTAATTGAAAACATGACCGACTGAAGCACAAACATGTTAAACATGAATCAAATAAATCTTATTGAATTAACATGATCATCCTAGAAAATAAGATTTAAAATATCATCGTTGATGTCAAAAACAATATACACATAGCAAACATAGGTAAATTAAATAATAAGAGGAAACAGTAAACTTTAATTCAGTTCAGTAGCATTTCGGATCTTTTCTGACTGATGTGTTCCTCCGTTCTGCTCAATGCTCCTTTTGCTAAGGGTTTCCTAAGGTGGTCAACCAAAGAAATGTCTTGACAAAGCCTTTGTTGGCTAAAGAATGGAAGGGAGATGGATGGCTATGCAAGGGAAAAGAATAGGGAAATGGAAGAGAGAATGATGAATAAAATATGACTGTTGAGGGATGAGGGATGTGTTATGAATAAAGGGATTATTTGAGAAGTGGAAAGGTATGTAGTATTTATAAGTGAAGGCAAGGGTAGAGTTTACTAAAAATAGAATTCAAAATCCCTTTCTTTTCTCTCATACATGGCTGGCCACAAATTGTGGAAAAGGGGATGACTTGGTTGCTTCTTTTTTTTAATTCAAAACAATGTTATTAATAGCCATAAGGTGGACGGTTTCAAAGACCAAGTTGGTGGGCCGATTTCTAATATTTTTCCAACTACAAGGACCTTCAGTTAAATACCCCAAAGCTTATTTTTGGGTAGCCATCTACTTGTGCCGAAAATTGGGCTTGACTCCTCCTTGTTGGACAGTTTCTGAATCTAATAATTAATCAGATGTTCATCTTTTAGCACATCTTTTGCTGGGTCAAATTAACACCTTTATGACCCAATCTTGCATGGTTTTGCCATCCAAATAAAGTGGATGTCTGAATGTCCATGCATTATTTATGTTAATCATATCCTTCCTAGTCCTCCTACATAGTGAAAATTCACATATTAATATTTAACATGAAAATACTATAAATTATGTACAAAAATCATGCAATTAAGCATAATTTCACATACTTTATAAATTCATGTCCAATATTAATAATTAAGTAAAATTCACTTATTTTAATAACAATTACTCAAGATTAACATATTTATTAAGTCAAAAGGTGGTAAAAATATATAAAAAACCCTATATAATTTCGAGTTTACAGCTACATGTATCCTCGAGGGAGTACCGGGGACAATATACTATGCCAAACTACTTTCATGTTTAGTCGTTTTGTCAGCCTGTTCTTGAATTCTAAACCAACCTAAGCCGCAGAACGTTACAAGCCGAAAAGTCCTATGTGACTTAGGTAGTACTTTATATAGATGACATTGCTCCACGTTTTGATAATTTTACTATTTATATTCATTTGACCATAATTGTATATTTGTATATATGTTTTGATGGAAACTTGTACTTAATATTCTTTTATTTGTTTTCTTTGTAATTTATTGAACTAACCCGTCTAATTTTAGAAGTTGTGAGTCAATTGTATATACTAGAGTTACATGTTTATTTATGTTATCTTGTTAATATATCTATGTCCAATTTCCTGTGTCAAGCTATCTCAAGTACATTTTATTTTCTTGCATGTTTATTTCTTGTTTTCAATTTAGTTTGGTTTCTATTTTTATTTCGTTGTTGTTTAGTTTTCTTGAGGACAAGCAATGACTTAAGTTTGGGGGTATTTGACCTGCCATCAAATATAGTAGTAATTTCGATATATTTTCGCACTTAAGGAGCTTGTATTCTAGCACTTTCAATATTAATTATTGCAATTTTGGTATTTCGTAGTTAGTATTAAATTTTAGTAAAATAAGTGTTTTTTAACACATTTATGAGTGTTTGTGACCTATTTGGCCAACACAGGCCTTAGGTAGTTTTAATTTATGTAATTAAGTCTGTAGGATGATGAATTATAAGCCCAATAGACATATGAGCAAGAGATAAGTGATGCACAAACTTCCCAAGCCATGAAAGCACGACACAAACCAAAGAAGGCAAAAATCACCTGTCGTGTCGTGCCATAGGCCTTACATAGCCTTGACGTGGTGCCTAAGTATTCCAGGGCTATTTTTGTCTGCACAATCAACTTTATACAAAGACCTAATAAATGTTGAATACCTAATTCAGGCTTCCAACACTCTTATAAATAAAACCTTAGGTGTTTGATATAACTAAATCGTCTTAGATGCATCCAAAAACCCTTGTATTTTAGGAGTAGGATTAGATTAAGTTTTCTTTTCTTTAAAATGCTTTGTTCTTCTCTTGGACCTGATTTTGATCCAAGAGTTCTTTTATCAAATTGAAGTATCCAGTTTATTTCTCTTTTACAAGCGACAAGATTTGATTATTCCAATTGAGAGATACGTTACTCTATGCTATAATCGATATCCATAAGATTATTTTTACATCTTTTTTCTCTTTAGATTCAACCGTGTTTATTTATATGTTTACTTCAATTGAGATTGAGATTATGAATGTCATGAGTGGCTAATCCCTTAGGGGAGATTAACAAGTGGACAGGGACGTGATTAACGGAGGATTTAGGGTTGGTATAGATCACGTGTTCCTAAACCTTAGGCATGAAAACCCTAGGAAGTAATTATAGGTTAAATGAGGTTAGGAGATAAGTTTACCAAGTAAATTATAATTTATCCTGGTTGAGAAAGTGAGGTCGGGTGATAAGCGAGCATCAACTAATTAATTAATCAGTTAGATGCTGAGAGGTAATAATTTGTTGGTTAATAGTTAATCCACCCTAATATGAATTTAATTACAACCCCCAAAACGAGTTAATCTTCCTTATTAATTTTATTGATTTAGTCATTTGTTTATTTTATTGTTTATTTATTTCAATTATTTAATTTCTAATCTTCATCAATTTTATGATCTGTAGTAATATAGGATTTAATTATTACTATTTAGACTTATTACTGTAAAGAGATTTTCTATAGATTTAATCCATCCTCCCTTGGGTACGATCCTCAGAATACTTCTCTTTATTCTGTTGTAACACAAATAATATATTACAATTTGACCCGTATACTTGCGAACACCGCCAATTTAATTATATATTTTTTCGTGTGCTATTTATACCCTAAACGATAACACATTTAGAGGCAATCAGAACCTATTTGGAATAATTTGCTACATTACTACTTGAACAGATAATGTTTTTAATGTCTTTATTTTCTTTTAATTCTACTGCCTTTATACTAGTCCATTTTCACCCCCTATAAGGTTATTTTCCCCTTTTTTTCTATCTTCTTAATTTAATAATTTATTAAAAGAATCTTTGCTCCTTCTTTTTTTTCTTATGTGTTATAATTTTGGATCTAATGCCTTAACTGTAGTATTTTCATCTATGTACACTTGTATATTTTGAACAAATTGGTTTAATAAAAATATTCATAAATTACATTAATACCCTTGTATATTGTCCTCAATGGTTTTTGCACGCAAAAGAAAATGAAAGCAAATATTGGCTCACTGTTTTCCTAATGTTTAACTAATACTAAGCGGTATTATGTGATCAGATCGTAATACGAAAGGACAACTTATATTAGTAGATGAACCTAAACATATCTTTAGTCTAAGCGAAAATTAGCAAATCAATTGAAAGACTAATATGTCGTCTATTAAGTCCAATTGGACTAACAATACATTAGACATGACCCAAGTAGAATAGATCCTAGATCCGTTTCTAAATGTAACACCCCATACCCGGCCTAAGAGTTATGGCCGAATCTGGCAATGTCACATTGAGGTGTTTAGCGTAAAACTTGTTGTCGTTGAAATCTTTAAAATTAATAACGGTGATTCCAAAACGTGTTGTACATTTCCAAGCGTGCATCATTAAAAGCTAATCACTTTTAAAACGTTATAAATTTTCCAAAATCTCATTTATTACGGAAGTTTTTTTTGGAAATGTTGCGAAAACGTGGTGTCTTTGAAAACAGTTGCCTTTTAAAAAGCCCATCTTTTTCTACAACTAGCAAATTAAAAAAACCCCAATTTAAAGTTTATAACTTTAAAGAGGCCTTTTTACATGAAAATACCCAAATTCAGTTACTTATAA
>JABEZY010274303.1:397-12702 GCA_013467495.1 Gossypium gossypioides
ACATGATTCAAGAATTAAGCATCGAATGTAACAAAAATTTTTGAACAATTTTCATTAACTATAATTAAACCTTGAATGCTTCATTTCTGAAAAAAATTTTGAAATGTGGGTGCATTTCCAAGCCCCATGTGCATTCCCCCAAACTTAAAGTTTGCATTATCTCCAACGCACTAACATGAAAATGTAATGAAAATAAAAAAAAGTAATTACAATATATACTTATCAAAATAAAACCTACAGCTACATGTAATGCATGAATACTACAACTAAATCTTAAAATAAACAAACTCAGTTATCCTTAGCCGTCGATGTAGTTGTACGATGTTTCTTTCTCCTCCTTCTTTCGATTTTTTTTATCCTTGGAGCACTTCCTTTTCTTTTCTTTGGGCTTTGCACAGTCCTTGGATTGCTCCTCAGTTCCCGGCTCTGCCCCAGCATCATCGACTGTTTTCTGTGTAGGAAAGGCCACCTAGAGTGGTCCAGTGTAGACCACTATTGCCAATGAATTGCATTGCTTCTCACTAGTTACCTTAGAAACTTCTGCCAGTTTTGCTCTAGCTCACTCCAAATTATCAATATTTGCACCCACAGACTCGGGTGCGGTGACAGTCTTCAGAACAAAATCTTCTTCTTCTTTCTTTCTCATTTTCAACAACTTTTTCTTCTTCAGCAACAACTTCCTCTTCTACAGCAGTGTCCTCTTGATCAGTAAAAATACCATTCTCAAAAATCTATCAATCTTTCACAGGCATTCTTCAATGTCCCTGGATTCCTCTTATTTCTCATTATCAGAGACATGCACAATGGATGGGGATGCCACCGATCTGTCTTGGTCTTCTAAGTCATCATCCGAGGAAGAGAGGTCATAATTTTTGAATGATTGGTGGAAACACTAGGAATTCCGGTAGTGGGGATGGGCTCAGTTGGCCTAATGTGGCTACAATAGAACTGTTTCAGGCTCTAGTATAAGCATAAAACAAATTCTGAGATATCTCCATATCCTCTACTGTAGCGACAAGCTTGATCTGCCTATTGTTGATGGAATTGACCATTTTTTCAACATCCTTCAGTTTACGCCATAATGATGTCTCTACATTCAGGATTGTTCCTTTGCTGTCGGTTTTGGCTTTGCCCTTTCTTATCTTACTGGTTTCTGCCTCCTTCAGTATCAGCATGTCCTTACCACAAGCCATTCTTTCTACAGAGGCTTCATTGATTGGGCCCTTATTTTCCAAGACTTCCTCACTAGCATGAAGCACGATTCCTCTTTGCGGCACAATAACATCACCAATGATGGGAAAATGAATATTCTAGTCTTTCTTGCAGCGTAGTCAACAATTTCTTTGTGAAGTATTGTGCCTACATCAATTTTTCTACCCTTGATGATAGAATGTATCAGACACATTCAGTCGGGGGTGACTGTGGTGCTGTGAGTAGAGGGCTTTAGTCTGTAGTTGAAAAATGAAACCAAATTTTGCCTTGTAGTGTCAGGAAGCGACGGTGCATCATATAATTCTTTTGATGAGAACCCATCCATACTACTCCCTCGACACACAAGTCTGTCACCAACATGTCTCGTTTTTCATCTATGATGTCATCAATGAACTCGAAGTGTTCGTCGACATCGACCTTGGTGTTGTACAGCTCGTTGAATTTTTTAGCGCCCTATGGTATTAAACCTTCTCGAACAAAAATAAACTCTAACTCATGATCATAGAGATTAGCATAAAACTCACATACCAGTGAAGAAGAGTAGCTTCCAAGATGGGTGCAAAAATTTTCTCACTTTAACTTCGAGATGGTTTTGGAGAGTTGCTTACCCAAGTCTTGTTGTGGCGAAAGGAAAATGCCTTGTTCGGGATGGAAGTTTCGCTTCAACATGTTGTCGTGAAATTTTTCCTTTTTCCAGTTTATTCAAAAAGATTACTAGCTCCTTTGTCTGCACTAGCCTGGGGGATTTCGATTCACAGACTGTGGTAGCAAAGGACGCAAGTTCTCTAGTAGATTTGGTGGCTTTCTTGACCGAGCCTCTTATTTTGGTCATCTTTTGTTGAGGGAGAATGGTTTAAAGTTAAAAAGATATGATCTTAAGAAGAGAAAAGAAATAAAAATGGTTACTTGAATGCATTACAGTCAGTACAGTGGAAGAGGATTTATAGTGAGTGAAAGAGGAAGACGGAGAGGAGTGTTGTTTTGTGGAGAGATATAAGGCTGCCGGGAATAGTTGTGTCCAATATAAATTGTGCCCACTTAAAAGGATCAAACGGCTGAGTGATTTTTTATCCAATGGTGGAATCCTAATTTCCCTAAATTCTAATGAGTTATAAATGGTAGTACAGACTTATGGAATGCGTTGACAGTAAGATTTCAATGCGTCGACAATGGTACCTAATTATTCTGAAAAAAGGAAGGAAAACAAACTTTAACAAAACATAAATAAAATAAACTAAAATCATGGAGTACTAATTAAAAATTAAAACTTTTCAACCAATTTAATGGTCTCTACCTGCTTTTGATCATTGTTGCCAAAATAGTGTTTCAGCCTCTGTCCATTTACTTTGAACTGGTGGTCATCACGTAAATCTTGAATTGTGACTGCACCATAAAGAAATATGTCGACAACTTCAAAAGGTGCAGACCAATGTGAACTCAATTTACCTGGGTGCAATTTGAGTCGAGAATTGAATAATAATACATGTTGACCCGCGATAAATTGTCTTTTCCTTGTAAATTGCAGCGTTTTCATAAGCATTTCTCCTAATCTCCTCTAGTTCAATGATATCTAACAGTTTTTTTCTTTCCAGTCGCTTCATAGTTCATGTTCACTTGTTTAATTGCCCACATTGCTTTGTGTTCTAGTTTGACTGGCAAATGACATGCTTTCCCAAAAACCAATTGATATGGTGACATCCCTAATGGAGTTTTGTAAGCGTCATCCAATTGGAAAGACCAATGTTTTCTTGAAGGGTTTACAACCTTCTGAAGAATGTTCTTAATTTGTCGATTCGAAACTTTGGTTTGTCCATTGGTTTGCAGATGATAAGTACTAACCATTCTATGATTAACTCCATATCTCTTCAGTGTGGTTGCCACTTGGTTGCAATGAAAGTGTGTAACCTGATCACTAATAAATGCCTTTGGTGTGCCAAAGCAGGTGAAGTATATTCTTGTGAAAAAATTTTAGCACTGTCTTTGCATCATCCTTTGGGACTACAATAGCTTTAACCCACTTCGAGACGTAGTCAACAACTACTAATATATAAAGATTTCCAAATGAACTCAGAAGCGGTCCCATGAAATCCATACCCCAAACATCAAATAATTCAACCTCCATAATTGGCTACTGCAACATTTCATTGCGTTGGGATATAAAACAAGCGCGCTAACACATATCGCATTGATTCACAAAATTTTGGGCATCTTTGAATAATGTTGGCCAGTAGAATCCTGATTGGAGAACTTTAGCCACGGTTCTCATACCACCGAAATGACCTCCAGCATCATGAAAATGTTTCAGGATTAAAAACATCTCTTCTTCCAGGACACGACGCCGAATGATATTGTCATTGCATACCTTGAATAAATACTGCTCGTTCCAATGATACTTCACTATGCCACGAAGAAATCTTTCTTTTTTATGGCATGTGACACTCAATGGGAGTTTTTCATACACTAGATAATTAACAAAATCTGCATACCAAGGAGTTGCATCTATAGCAACTAACTTATCATCTAGGAATGCGTCGAAAATTTGAAGTATGTTTCTGTCTTCGCTACCAACTTTCAATCGAGACAGATGGTTTACAACTTGATTCTCTAAACCCTTACGGTCTTTTATCTCGATGTCAAATTCTTGTAACAGTAATATCTAGCATATCAGACTTGGTTTGGGATCCTTTTTCGCAAAGAGATATCTCAACGGCGAATGATCAGTGAATACATTAACCTTTGCATCGATAAGATAGGAACGAAACTTTTCGAAAGCAAAGACTATAACCAGCAATTCTCTCTCTATGGTGGTATAATTGAGTTGAGCCTCTGTAAAAGTTTTGCTAGCATAATAGATGGCGTGAAATATTTTTCCCTTTCGTTGTCCTAGAACTATACCCACAACAAAGTCGCTTGCATCGCACATAACTTCAAAAGGTTGATACCAATCTGATGCAATGACAATTGGTTCATTCACTAGCTTCTTTTTTAACTGAATAAAGGCATCTAGACATGCATCATCAAAGAAGAATTTTCGATTCTATTCCAGCAATGAGAATAAGGGCTTTGCAATTTTTGAAAAATCTCTAATAAACCTTCGATAAAACCCCACATGTCCAAGAAAACTGCGAATACCCCTCACGTTTGTTGGTGGAGGTAATTTCTCAGTGATTTCCAACTTAGATTTGTCTACTTGAATGCCTTGACTAGAGATACGGTGTCCTAACACAATGCCTTCAGTTGCCATGAAATGACATTTTTCCCAATTCAGGACAAGATGTGTGTCCTCACATCGCTTCAGTACTTTATCCAAATTGTCAGCGCAATGATCAAAATCATTCCCATAGACTGATAAATTATTCATAAACACCTCTAATAAGTCTTCGATCATATTTGATTATATTGATATCATGCACATTTGAAATGTGGCTGGTGGGTTGCAAAGACCGAAAGGCATACGGTGAAAAGTGAAAGTATCAAAGGGGCAGGTGAAAGTTGTTTTCTCTTGATCTTCCGGTGAAATAGCAATTTGATTGTACCTAGAATAGCTGTCTAAAAAGCAATAATAGGCCTTTCCAACAAGCCGATCCAACATTTGGTCAATGAAAGGAAGTGGGAAATGATCTTTCTTTGTAGCCGCATTTAATTTGCGATAATCCATACAAACTCGCCATCCCGTGGGAATGCGTATAGGAATTAATTCGTCCTTATTGTTGTGAACCACAGTGATACCACTCTTTTTAGGCACGCATTACATTGGACTTACCCAATTGCTATCAGAAACAGGGTAAATAATTTCAGCAGCAAGCCATTTTATGATTTCCTTCTTGACAACTTCCTTTATCTTTTCATTTAATCTTCTTTGTTGTTCAATCGATTGCTTGCCTTCATCTTCCAACTTGATCTTGTGTATACAAAAAGAAGGACTAATACCTTGAATATTAGCAATACTCCAAGCAATAGCTCGTTTATGTTTCTTGAGAATATGGACAAATTTCTCTTCTTGAGTTACATTCAGTGTTACGGAGACAATAACTGGGAGAGTATTGTGATCACCTAGAAAGACATATTTAAGAGGAGGAGGTAGTGGTTTCAATTCCAAAATAGGAGCTTCTTCAATAGAGGGTTTGAAAATTAGGGTTGTTCTATTGGATAGGTTTAAGGATTCAATCTGCTATCCATGCTTCAGTTCAAGATTCTTAGCTTCAACCATGTTGTCACAATCGTCTAAGGATTTCACATCAGATGTCACTACAAACTCTTCAGAACTCTTCAGAAAGTATTGTGCTTTGGTCTTTGAATTCTTCCTCAATTAGATCATCTAGCACATTAATAGTATGACATTCTTCTTTGTCCTTGCATTGAATAAACTCAAAAACACTGAGGGTGACTTGCTCATCATTAATTTGCATGGTTAGTTCACCTTTATAAACATCAATAAGAGTTCGACCAGTGGCTAAAAATGGTCGTCCCAAGATTATGGAAACCTCATTGTCTACCTCGCAGTCAAGTATGATAAAATCAGCCGGAAAAATGAATTTATCCACACAAACTAAGACGTCTTTTATTTTCCCTTAAAGTTGAGCCAAGGAACGAACGGCTAGTTGTAATGTCATCGCAATAGATTTCATGTGACAAATTCCCAACTTTATAAAAGTAGATAGTGGCATTAGGTTAATGCTAGCTCCCAAGTCACATAAAGCCTTGCCCAAATAATGGTTGCCAATTGAACATGGGATGGTAAAGCTCCTAGGATCTTTCAATTTTGGGGGCAACTTGTTTGTCAAAATAGCACTACAGCCTTCTGTGAGTGTAATAGTTTCAGTATCAATGAGCTTCTTCTTCTAGGACAAGAGGTCTTTCATAAATTTCCTATAACTCAAAATTTGTACCAGAGCATCCACTAAAGGAATATTGATCTGCAGTTGTTTCAATGTGTCCAAGAATTGCTGATACTGCTTGTCCTACTCATTCTTCCTAAATCTTTGTGGGAAGGGTAAAGGTAGAGATATATCTACTTGCGCTGAAATCTTTGATTACAACAACAGTTTTAAAAGTTAGACATTAGGCATATGAGTGACAATTTGTGGAACTTCTTTGTCTGATACATTGACAAACTCTTCAGATTCAACCTTCTCACCAGTGATCACTTCATCCGTATCTTGAGGTGCTATGGTAAAGCCGATAAATGATTCGCCAGTTTGTTTACCATCCTAAGAGTGATAGCCTTACAATGTTCTTTCTCCTTCAGACTAGGATTTTTCGTGTCACTAGGTAATGAGCTTGGTGGTTGAGTATTCAGACTTGAAGCAATTTTTCCTAATTGTACATTCAATTCTCGAATGGAAGATGAATTCCCTTGTACGATAGCTTCCGTACGAGTAATATGCTCTTGCTAACGCCTCAAGAGTTGCTAACGGGTCAGAATTAGAAGCTTGAGTGTACAGTTGTTGTCGATGTCATTGAACATGCTGATTTGGTATTGAAGAGTGTTGTGGCTAAGTCAGATTTTGGTGTGGATGTGTCTGGCTTTGTTGTGGATGCATCTGAGTGTGCTGATTGTAGTTTTGTTGTTGTTTATTATAATTCCCTTGTTTGCGATTGTAATTTCCCTTAGTAGATGTATTCTCATATCTAAATGTAATAGCATTTTGTCCACCATTCTGAGTTCCCCAAAACTATTGGTTGCGTGCAGAGTTGTTGTAAGAGTTACCATAAGAATTGTTGCGGATGTTACTAATATAAAAGGCATTCTCTGCATGTTGTGGGAAATCTTCATAGCTATGGTTATCACTACAAATTTCACAACAAAAAGTAGGAACATCAACTTGTTGAGCGACTTGTATAGGTGCAACGCTACTAGTCCCTTGCATATTTTTAATCATGTTTGTGAGAGAAGAAACTTGAGTACTTAGTGTGGTAATTGCATCCAATTCAATAACTCCTAAAGTAGTTTTTGCTTGTGTAGCTCTGGAGATAGGGTATTGATAATCATTCTGAGCAATTCTCTCGAGAATTCTTATAGCATCATTATAAATACAATCCAGCAGAGGTTCATTGACTGATGCGTCGACAATATTCATTGTATGTGAATTCAGCCCATTATAAAAAAATCTCAATTTGTGTTTCTGGTTGAATGTCGTGCATGGGACAATGTCGAAGTAAAGATTTATAACGTTCCCATGTAGTGTGAAGATTTTCATCATCCAGCTGATGATAAGCAATAATATCATTTCGAAGACGAGCATTCATTGTCGACGGGTTAAATCGCAAAACAAATTGTGTTGTTAGTGCATCCAAAGAAGTAATTGATATGGCAAGTAGCCCAAAAAACCAAGTACGGGCTCTTCCCTATAAGGAATAAGGAAATAATTGCATCTTCAAGGCATCATCAAGAGCGCCTTGTTGACTAAAGGAAGCACAAATCAATAAAAAAGATTTAAGATGTTCTCTTGCATCATCATGTGGCAGTCCAACATATTATCCATTAGAATTCATTATTTGAAACATTACTAGCTTGAGTTCAAAATTCCTAGCTTGGATTGCTAGCCTAACAACTCCTGGTTGTAAATCATCAAAAACAAGTACTACAAAATCTCGTATAGTCCTATTTTGTATGTGAGCATCTTGCGGTAACAATAGGTTATTAACATTTTGCTGTTTCATCAGGGGTATGGCTATATTGTTCCCTGGTAGAACCATATTTATTTGTTCTCGAAGTCTACTCTGAACAGCCCTTTCAATTTCTAGATCAAAATCAGTAAGAAAATCTGACTTACCAGGTCATAAAATACCTAAATTGAAGTTAAAGAATTAGCAACAAAGAAAAACCAACTAGTGAATACTAAATATTATATAAGGAAAATAAAATGCAAAAACACACAAAAACAATAATAAACATCAAGCAAACGCCATCCCCAGCAACGGCGCCAAAAACTTGATCGACTGTTTAATGTCACAGCAATAATGTGCAAGCATACACTGCCGATGCAAGTTAGTAGACAGATTTAAGTTAGTTGGATATCGATCCCACAGGGATGGCAGCCTTTTGTTTATTAATGTCGGTGTAACAACTAGATAGAAACGAGATAAATTATGAGAATAGTTGTCAATGCAATAACTTGAAAACAATAAAATAAAATATGATAATGATAAACTAGGATCCCCAACATGAATCTTCAGCAGAATACTAAGTGCTCACAAGGTATAAAAAGATAGGTGATTGTCGAGGCAATAAAATTCAATGTATATCTTACCCAGCATCACTCATCTATTTAATCTGAGACTTAAACATGCATACTAACCCCACCTTCCGATGATGGCTACGACACTATTAAGAACAAGTGGACTAAATTACTCTAATCCTCACTTAACTTCCATTGTAATGCTTGTTGACTCAAACTACCACTGCACTTTCCAGTGTCAGTGACTACAATAACAGTTCTGTGTTAAAAAACATTCAAACCCCAAGATTAAACAATAAAAGGAAGATTGAATAAGATAACATTTCACCAAGAATTCATGTGTACAGATTGCAACTTCTACGTCTAAAGTGCTGCAAATATTCTTTTGAATACTTGCTTGTATCAATTGATTATTATCCAATCAATTATAACTAAATGGGAACAATTTAACCAATAAGTAAGGGGGGAAACCTATGTTCTTTCTAGTGCTATGCAGTGACAGTTTGAGCCAAAAAGCATTACAACGGAAGTTGAATGAGGATTACAGGAATTTAGTCCACTTGTTCTTAATAGTGTCATATTGCCATCACCGAAAGGTGGGGTTAGTATACATTTTTAAGTCTCAGATTAAATAGAGGAGTGACATTAGGTAAGATATACATTGCATTTTATTGTGTTGACAATCAAATATCTTTTTATACCTTGTGAGCACTTAGTATTCTGCTGAAGATTCATATTGGAGATCCAAGTTTATCATTATCATATTTTATTTTATTGTTTTCAAGTTATTACATCGAAAACTATTCTCACAATTTATCTCGTTTCTATCTAGTAGTTGCACCGGCATTAATGGACAAAAGACTACCATCCCTGTGGGATCGATATCTGATAGACTCACATCTGCCTACTATACTTGCATCGACAGTGTACGCTTCCACATTATTGCTGTGACATTAAATTCTAGGGCAAAGCATGAGTATAACTGAAATGGCAATTACGAGAATATCTACGTGATTAAAATGCGAGTGAATAAATAAATAACTAAGACTACTATGGCAAAGATGTTGTGGCAACGGTTTGAAGGTCTATGATGTTGATTTGGAAGGTTGGGATTACAAAGAATCTGCATTTACTTTCAATAATGCCTCAGCATAATCGTACTCAATCTACTGCTCAGAAGAGTCCTAAAGTGATTTGCTTCTTTTGAAAGCTAGATATCAAGTTACCTGACCTGTGTCTATAGGCCTTAGCATGGTACCCTGCAACGTTTTATCTTCATTCTATAAAAATGTTGCTCTATTTCTATAGTCTACTGCAAGTATTCCATCAAATACCCACTTGCATCACTCAAATTCGGTCAAACTAATCCAACCTTTTTAGAATTAGATTCAGTTTAGGGGCATAGTGCACACTCATCTATGTCTAGGGAATGTACGCATACAATTCGAAAATAAAAAAAAATTGAATGAAACAGTGGATTAAGTGAAATATATGCTTCAACTATTAAAGAAAATAAAAGTTTTCATCATGTAATCCCAACCCTATGAGATTTAGCTCATGGGTCAGTGATTAAAATTCAAGTTTGAAATAACACCCCACATCATTTTGATCAATTCAATTCACGGAGAACAAAATAAGAAATAATGGAAGAACTGAGGAAGATGGCTATCGCCAAATCAATCCTCAAACCAGCAGCACAGTGTTCTGTGATGGCTGAGAGGGATTGCCTTCGGTCTCCTCTTTCTGTCTCTACTCAGTCGCTACCCTCTATTGTTGCCTCCAGATCTCTGCACCTAGGGCTTCCTCTTTTGGGTTTTTATAAACATTTCGTCCTAGGGTAACTCCAACACCCACAATAACTTCTCTTTTTTAGGCAGATTTTTCTGGTACAAGTAGAGTTGGGGTGAGACTGATATGTGCTAAATGTTGACTCAGTCATCTTCCTAAATTTCCATGACATATCAGGTGGCAAACTGTCTAACCTTTTGCCCTTACAAACCTTCACTCATTTATTTCTTTCTCCATATCCTGCACTCGCCAAACCACCAAACACAACTCTTCCACACGAAAATAAAAGTATCAAAAATTTAAACACCATCTAAGCTTCTAATACAAATGATAAATACTAATAAAATGTCCTAAAATGTCACTAAATGTACCCAAGTACAAGCAATTAGCTAGGTCTAAAGGCATAAAATATAACTCTTTTCGAGAGTTATCATGCATTTAGACAAAGAAGACAAGAAAGATTAGCCTAGAGACAAGCCACAAAAATGGACCTTGAGAATCAAAACGATGTTCAAGGGAATAGAGCCACTACTTTTCGTAATCCAATCCTTATTTTTGATGGTAGGGATCAAGCTATAAGACAAAACGCTGTGTCACATTTTAATGAGTTAAACACCAGAATTAAGAGACCGAAGATCGAGGCACCACAGTTTGAATTAAAGCCTATGACGTTTCAAATGCTTCAAACAATAGGTCAATTCAGTGGAATGCCCATAGAAGATCCACATCTTCACCTTCAATTATTTATGGAGGTGAGTGATTCCTTCAAGATAGCCGGCGTAACTAAAGACACATTGAGGTTGAAGTTGTTTCCATACTCGTTGCGAGATCGAGCATGAGCATGGCTTAATTCGTTGCCATCCAACTCAATTTCTACTTGGCAAGAATTAGTTGAATGCTTTCTGGTAAAATATTTTCCACCTAGCAAAAATGCTAAGTTGCGGAATGAGATCACCACTTTTCAGCAGATGGATGATGAGTCCCTATGCGAGGCATGGGAAAGATTCAAAGATCTACTACATAAACACCATCGCCACTGGATTCCACATTGCATCCAATTGGAAACATTTTATAATGGTCTCAATGCACACACAAGGTTTGTGGTAGATGCTTCTACAAATGGCGCTCTCTTGTCGAAGACTTATAATGAGGCTTACAAGATCATCGAGAGAATAGCAAGTAACAATTATCAGTGGCCTACAAATCAAGCAGCTTCAGGAAAATGAATAGCCAGAGTACATGGAGTAGATACCCTTATAGCACTCTCAGCTCAAGTATCTTTTATCTCTTCAATGTTAAAACAGTTTACTACTAATGGTTTAAATTATATTGCACCTCAGCCACCAATCTACTACCAAGAAGTTAGACCGAACAACACTTACATGCATCTGTCGCTTGTGAATGTGTAATGCGAATATGCAAGTGTACATGTCGAATCAAGTAATACAGTGATGAGTAAGTATCATCTCCTTAGGGATTGGAATTGACTAAAATAATTGGTTAGGCTAATACTACGAAATTGACTAATTAAACTGTGCAAAAGAAACATGTGATTAATTGATAAAGAAATGTAATGAATGGATTAATAAAATCAATTATGAAAAAAAATATGCTAGGGCAATTAAAATGTTGTGGCAATTCTCGAAGAATAAGTGGGAAAGAGTTTTTACTATTGAATGATAAAGGTTGGAATTACTCGAGCTTATTTCTATAACATAATAATGCCATGGAAAAATCTTGACCATTCTACTACTCAGGGAATCACTACTGCAGTCTGCTTCCTTTGAAAGCTAGACTTTGATCTATCATTCTGAGCTTTTGTATGTCTACAGAACTCGAGAATGATATCCGAATTTGTCTCATTTTCCCTGTATAGATTGCAACTTCTACGTCTAAAGTGCTGCAAATATTCTTTCGAATACTTGCCTGTATCAATTAATTATAATCCAATCGATATAACTAAATGGGAACAATTTAACCAATAAGTAAGGGGGAAAACCTATGTTCTTTCTAGTGCTATCCAGTGACAGTTTGAGCCAACAATCATAACAACAAAAGTTGAGTGAGGATTAGAGGAATTTAGTCCACTTGTTCTTAATAGTGTCATATTGCCATCATCGAAAG
>JABEZY010274306.1:0-10984 GCA_013467495.1 Gossypium gossypioides
TCGGCTTGAGTAATGATTTAGTTGGTGGATGTGTTTTGTTATAATGTAATATGATTGATGTATGTTAGTGGGTTCGAAATTTGAATAGTAGAATGGTTATGACTTGGTTAAATTTCAGTGGATGAATTGTATTGTGAAATTGGTTTGCACGGAAAACAAGTATGGTTTGTATATGAGATATGATTAGTAAACATGAATTGTGATAAATGACTGTGTTAGACTATGTTGTGTTAGGTAATACCTCGTAACCCTAATCCAGCGACGGATACAGGTTAAGGGTGTTACATTATTATTCAAAGGACAAATTCGGTCGTACCTCGATCTCCTCGATTGGAATGATATAGGAAGGCTTAGAATGGTGATGTCTCAACATGGAAACGTAGAAGATGTCACGAATACAATCCAGTTTAGGAGGTAATTCGAGTTGATAAGCAACAAGACCGATTATCCTAAGGATTCGGTAAGGTCTTATGAATCGTGGACTTAACTTACCTTTTCAGCCGAACCTTAACACCTTTCGCTTTGGAGAAACCTTCAGAATGACTTGATCACTGACACTGTACTCAAGGTCTTTCCTCTTTAGATCCGCATATGACTTATGTCTATCAGAAGTCACCTTTAGTCTTTCTTGAATTAACTTAGTCCTCCCATCAGAATCTTATACTAACTTAGGATCGAAAACTTTCCTTTCACCTAGTTCGGCCCAACACAAAGGACTTCAGCACTTCCGACCATACAAGGCCTCATAAGGAGCATTTTGGATGTTCGATTAGAAGCTATTGTTATAGGTAAATTTGGCTAAAGTTAAATGTTCTTCTCAACTGCCTCGAAATTCGATGATACAGCCCTTAAAATATCTTCCAGAATTTGAGTCATTCGCTCAAATTGCCTGTCAATTTGTGGATGGAAGGAGGTACTAAAATCCAAGTGGGTTCCTAATGATTCATGTAATTCATTCCAAAATCTAGACGTAAAACAAGGATCCCAGTCTGAGATAATTGATTTGGGTATTCCATGCAACCTCACTATCTTTGAAATGTAAAACTTAGCCAGCTTCAGTAAAGAATAATCTTTGCAGACAAGCAGTAAGTGTGCTGACTTAGTTAATCAATCTACTATCACCCAAATTGAATATTTCCAAATAGGTGTTAAAGATAACCCACTAACAAAGTTCATCGTTATTTGCTCCCACTTCCAATTTGGTATTTTCATGGACTGAAATAACCTAGAAGGAAATTCGTGTTCAGCTTTCACTTGTTGACAAGTTATAAATGTGGTTACAAAATCTGTTACATTATGTTTCAATCCCGGCCACCAATACAACTCTTTCACATCTTGATACATTCTATTCCCTTTGGGATGCATGGCATAAGCGCTAGCATGCGCTTCCCATAGTATGGTTCGTCTTAAGTCGTCATCATTTAACACAAAGCCTCATACTGAAACACAAGATAGCATCATCATTAAATTTGAAGTCCTTATTTTTCCCCTCTTCTACTTGCTTGATTTGAGGTAAAAGAGTTAAATCTAAGGGTTGATTAGCTTTGATCTCATCGGCTAAGGTGGGTTTTACTTGCAATTCTGGAACATCCCGTTTTAAATGAAATAGGAATAGTGATTTCGGGAACACAAATCTAAAGTTAAAAAATTTATTTTATTATTATTTTATGGTCTACAGTATGATAGTATTACTGTATAAAAATTTTGTTAAAAAATTTAAAGTGTAAGTCCTTATATAGTAATTAGACCATAAATGAGTTAGTGGAAGATGTTGGCTTGGCATTTGTGTAAATTTTAAAGTTATTAAAGGTTAAATTAGTAAAAAGGTAATTAATGTTAAAATAAATAAAACAAATAAAGCTTGTATCTTTCTTTCTCAACCACAACTGAATGTAGAAGAAGAAATAGCCATTTTTGACGCTTGATTTTTGGCCAAGCTTGTAAGCTCAATTAGTAACTGATTTTTGTTTCATTTTTCATGATTTCTATGTTTCTGGGATCGTTGTAGCTTAATCTAGATAGCCCAGGGACTAATTTGTAAAACTATTAAACTATTAGGGTTTTACCATTGATGAATATATATGGTTTTTAAAGTTTGATGATAGAAAATGAATGGTTGTTGTTAGATAAATAACTTTTGTAAAGTGATTTTCGGTAAAATTATCAATTAGGGGTTAAATTGAAAAATATGATAAATTCATGGTAAAATTTATGAATTTATGAAATATGTGGGCTGTTATAAGCATGTATAAAAATAGGTTAGGCTTGCGTAGGGGTAAAATTGCATGAATTTCATTTTTCGAGCCTAGGGACTAAATTATAAATAAATTAAAAGTACAGGGGCAAAAAGGTAATTTTGAAAAAAATATTTGTTTGACTAAATTGAATGAGAAATATATTAAATTGAGTTAAATTTATTTGTATAGATCAAGATAAACCTCGTACAGAGTTAGATCGGGGCAAAAGGAAAATCTCAGATTGATCGCCTCCGTATCTATGTATACTCGTCGAGGTAAGTTCTTGTAATTAAATTGTGTATTTATGTGTTTTAATTGAATTATATATGTGTGTTTGTATAATTGCCATGTATAAATATCGATCGCATATTCGACGGCATACGATGACTACCGAGTCCCATTTGAACCTTAGGAATTCGTAGGATACAAATGACATGTCATTAGGGTTACATGATTTGGGTGCTGGTTCTGAAAATTCTACTAATGGCTGAAATTAGAATTGTGTTGTGGATACTCTACAGCTCGTGTAAGCAGCATCGTATAGCTACGTACCGCCCCACAGCTTGTATGAGCTTACCAATTTGCAGCTCGTGAGAGTATACCGATTTACAGCTTGAGAGGGCATATCGATTCACAGCTCGTATAAGGATACATGTATAGGATTTGATGGATTATAGTTTAGCACACTATGTGTGAGCTATCCCGACTATCCAACGATATTCTAAATGGTTCAACGGGTAATGTTCTGTTATGAGATGATATGAGCTCGATACGAACTATTACAAGTATTTAGATGAAATACATGGAAATAATTTTACATGATATATAGATACATGATATGGATGTTACATGTATATGGAAATTTAATTACTTGTTGAGCTCATCCATGGTTATTGATTCATATATGAATTTACATGACTACTGTGGTTGGTGTATATGTACTTAGGCTTTTGGCCAAGTTATGTTGTGATATGTTTTGTGACTTACCTATTATTTGATCAAATAATAAGTTAAATTTTATGTTATACGAACTTACTAAGCTTAAATGCTTACTCTGTGTTATTTTCCGTGTTTCTAGTAAATCAGAAGCTTGTTCAGGTTGGAAGCTTGTCGGAGCTATATCACACTATCCATCAGCTCTTTTGGTACTTTTGGTTGGTTTAATTTTTGTTATAATGGCATGTATAGGTTATTTTGGCTAATGTTGGCTTATATGTGTTTTGGTTGTTGGAAATGACCATTTGGTTGGTTTGCATTTTAGCCTGGTGTTGGTGAAATGGTATATCTTGATGTGTATATAAGTAGCCTTATAATGGTTGATATGGTTCAATGATGGAAGATAGAAAGGTAGTAGAATGTGCATATTAAATATGTCATATAATTTGTTGTGAATTTGTGCTTTTTTGTGGGAGGCATACATGTATATTAATGCTAGTGAATAAGTGATTAATTGGTACCATTTGGTGTGTTTTGGTAAGTGAGTTACATGGTAAGCTTTGATTCAAATATGCACATATGTTAGTTGATCATTTGATTATATTGAACTCATGGTTTGACATGTTTATAAATATTCATTTGAGGTGCCTAAGGGCATATTGGTTGTATGTGAATATACTATATGTTTATACCTTGATTATGCTTGTTTTGGGTGTCTTATTATGGCTTGTTGTTATGCACAATGTTGGGTGTAGGTTTATGCCTATTTGGGTGAGAAAAATGTCTTGTAAATGACCTATTTTTCATCCACACACGGGTGTGTGTCTCAGCCTTGTGTGACACACGGCCAGGTGACACAACCGTGTGTCCCTTGTAACTTTCAAAAGGTTGTAAGCTAGGCTATTACACGACCTAGAACACGGCCTGACACACAGGGGTGTGAGGTTACTTCGAAGGGTACATGGCCTAGCACACGGACGTGTGGCTTGGCCTTGTGGCCCAAGTCAGTGAGTTACACGTGTACAGACATTGGTTGGGACACGGCCGTGTGTCCCTATTTCGAATGCCCATACGGCCTAAGGCACGGGCGTGTCTCTTGGTGGTGTGAGTCACACGACTTGGCCACATGGCTGTGTGACCCCTGTAGCTTTAAAAGTTTTCGATGTTTTTCAAAAAATTCTCTGAGTTCCTGATTTTGTCTCGACTTGTTTTTAATGCGTATTTAGGGCTTTGAGGGCTCGTATAAGGGACAATATGTATGATTTTGATTAGATTTGATATGAATATTGACATGATATGAAATGTTTAAAATTTCTGTCCGTTTGATTTGTAAACTTCAGTAATACTCTGTAACCCTGTTTTGGCGGCAAATTTAGGTTAGGGGTATTACGTTTATTGGTATCAGAGCTAGTCGATTCTCGGACTGAACGTAGCATGTACGAGTCTAGCTATACATGCCATTATATAACCTGTAATAGTGTGATATCTCCTGACCGTTTTAAACATGTTTTCGTATAGCAATGACATCCAATCGTGCTGACTCTGATAAAGTAGAGAGTAATGCTCAAGCCTTGGTTCACGGAGTAGCATAGAGCGGTGTGAGGCCCGTATCTGAGGGCCGGAGAGGAGAGACTAATGAAGCCTTCTTCCAAATGATGAGTGAATGGTTCACCGAGTTTGCACGGACGAACCCAACTGCTCAACAGCCTCTACCCCTCCTGCTCCTCAACCGATCCCTATTATTCCTCAAGGTATGGAACCAATCTAAGTTAATAAGCCTCATGTTGATAAGATACGTAAGTACAGGGATGAAGAATTCTAAGCTACTGCTGAGGATGATCCCGAAAGAGCTGAATTCTGGTTAGAGAATACGATCAGAGTTTTTGATTAGCTATCTTGTTCACCGTCTAAATGTGTTAAATGTGCAGTATCGTTTTTGAAAGATTTGGCTTATCAATAGTGGAACACGTTGATTTTTGTTGTGCCGAAAGAGCGGATCATTTGGGAATTCTTCCAAACTAAACCGAGTTACGAAAAAAATATATTAGTCAGAGGTTTCTGGATAAAAAGCATAAAGAATTTCTGAAGCTATAACAGGGTTGTATGGCTGTATCAGAATATGAGCGGGAATTTGTCCGATTGAGCAAATATCTCCGAGAGAGACTACTATGTGTAAGAGATTTGAAGAAGGGTTAAACGAAGACATAAAACTTTTAGTTTGAATTCTTGAACTTAAAGAGTTCGTTGTACTGGTTGACTGGGCCCATAAGGCCAAAAAACTGAGTAAATAGAAAAGACATGTTGAATTTAAAGCTAGAGATTCGACAAAGGGATTGACGAAAAATTCATTTCAGTTAACATTGAAGAGATCTAGTCCTAAATCTCAAGCTACATCTGTAGCGAGTGTGGGTAGTGCCAGAGATGCCAGACCTGAGTGTAAGCAGTGTAATAGACCATATTATGGTGAGTGCCGAGTGAAGAACGGAGCGTGCTTCAGATGTGGTTCCTTCGACCACTATCTTAGAGATTGCGTAGAGAAATTCGAGAAAAAGAAAGTTAAAACTACGAGATCGAGCAACACAGCTATGAGAGGTAGACCACCTCATAATCTCGAAAATATGAATGGTAGCCGTGATGTGATAAAAAAATTTGCTGTGAGATCCGAGGCACGAGCACCAGTTAGGGATTATGCTATTCGCGCATGCGAGGATGTTTTTACGCTAAATGTTATTACTGATACTTTCTCTATTTATGATACTAATGTTATTGCTTTGTTTGATACAGGATCAACCGATTCATATGTTTTCACGAATTTAGTATCTAGTAAAAAATTACCTATTGAGTCCACTGAATTCGTGGTTAAAGTATCGAACCCGCTAGGCCAGTATGTGCTAATTGATAAAGTTTGCAAGAATTGTCCTTTCATGACACGGGGTTACAATTTTTCGGCTGATTTGATGTTATTACCGTTTAATGAATTTGATATGATTCTGGGTATGGATTGGTTAACTCTGCATGATGCTGTTGTAAACTGTAGACGAAAGTTTATTGTATTAAAATATTAGAACGGTGAGATGTTTCGTATTGAATTAGATAATTCGAGTGGGTTACCTATTGTTATATCAGCTATGTCAGTGCAGAAATATGTGAGAAAATGTTGCTATGCTTACCTTGCTTATGTATTGGATACTAAAATGTCTAAATCGAAGCTTGAATCAGTGCCAGTGGTTTGCGAGTATTTCGATGTGTTTCCACAGGAGTTACCTGGATTACTGCCAGTCAGAGAGGTTGAGTTTGCTATAGAACTTGTACCAGGAAAATCATCGATATCGATAGCACCTTACAGAATGGCTCCTACCGAGTTAAAAGAGTTGAAAGCACAGCTGCAAGAGTTGATAGATAGGGGTTTTGCTCGACCTAGTTTTTCACCTTGGGGTGCACCGATTCAGTTTGTTAAGAAAAAGGATGGATCGATGAGATTGTGTATTGACTATCTCAGCTCAACAAGGTTACAATCAAGAATAAATATCCACTAACTAGAATTGATGATTTGTTCAATCAATTGAAAGGTGCCACAGTATTCTCGAAGATTGATCTTCGTTCTAGCTACTATCAATTAAGAGTGAAAGATTTGGATGTGCCGAAAACTGCATTCAGAACCAGGTACGGACACTATGAATTTCTTGTGATGTCGTTTGGTTTTAACTAACGCACCTGCAGTATTTATGGATTTGATGAAAAGAATCTTTAGATCGTATTTAGACAGATTTGTTATGGTGTTTATTGATGACATTCTGATATATTCCTGAGATGAGTTCGAGCATACCGAACACTTGAGAATTATTTTGCAAACTCTACGAGATAAACAACTGTTTGCTAAATTTAGCAAATGCGAGTTCTGGCTCCGAGAAGTCAATTTTCTAGGACACATAGTATCGGCTAAAGGCATTAGAGTTTATTCGAGTAAAATTTTTTTAGTTGTTGACTGGAAACCATTGAAAAACGTATCAGAAGTCAGAAGTTTTCTGGGATTAGCTGGTTATTATCGAAGATTTGTCAAAGGGTTAATGGTCTGAAAAATGTTAGCAAAGTTTTAATCAGTTAGAGCACTATTGACCGAAGCACCAGTCTTGGTTAAGCCTGAATCGGGTAAAGAATTTGTGATTTTCAACGATGCATCTTTAAATGGTTTAGGTTGTGTTTTGATGCAGGAAGGTAAAGTAATAGCTTATGCTTCTAGAAAGTTCAAGCCACACGAAAAAAACTATCCAACACATGACCTAGAGTTGGCAGCTATTGTGTTTGCGTTGAAAATTTGGCGACACCATTTGTTCAGCGAAAAATGTCACATATTTACCAATAAAAAAATTTTAAAGTATTTAATGTCGTAGAAATATCTAAATCAGTTATATCACAGATGGCTCGAGCTGTTGAAAGATTATGAGTTGATCATTGATTATCATTCGGGAAAAGCGAACGTAGTTGTTGATGCATTGAGTAGAAAGTCCTTGTTTGCTCTGCACGTGATGAATACACGACTGACATTATCTAATGATGGCTCAATCTTAGCTGAGTTGCAAGCTAAACCGATGTTTTTACAGTAGATTTGTAAAGCTTAGAAATGTGATAGTGAATTTCTAGGTAAACGGGCACAATGTGAATCGACTTCTAATTTAGAATTTTAGATAGGAGACGATGGTTGCTTATTGTTCAGAGATAGAATTTGTGTACCGAAGAATCCAGAGCTTATACAAAAAATTTTGCACGAAGCTCATAGTGGTAGCTTGTCTGTTCATCCGGGAAAGAATAAAATGTATTGTGATTTCAAACAGATGTACTGGTGGTTGGGAATGAAACGTGAGATTTATGATTTTGTATCGAGATGTCTGATACATCAGCAAGTTAAAGCTGAACATCAGGTACCTTTAGGACTGTTACAGATAGTGATGATATCGGAGTGGAAATGGGATAGAGTTACTACGGACTTCGTATCGGGTTTACCCCTATCTTTGAGAACAAAAGATCTCATCTGGGTTATTGTTGATCATTGGATGAAATTTGCACATTTTATCCCTGTACGTACAGATTTCTCTCTTGACAAATTAGCTAAGTTATATGTGTTTGAAATTGTCAGATTACACGGAGTACTAATCTCCATTATTTCAGATAGAGATTCACAATTTACATCGCGATTCTACAGAAAGTTAGAGGAAGCTTTGGATACACGGTTACATTTTAGCACTGCATTTCACCCTCAGACCGATGGTCAGTCCAAGCATGTGATTCAAATTCTTGAAGATATGCTTCGGTGTTGTGTTTTAGAGTTTGAAGGCAACTAGGAGAAATACTTACCGTTGGTTGAGTTTGCGTATACCAATAGTTTTCAGTCGAGAATAAAAATGGCACAGTATGAGGCTCTCTATGGTCGTAAATGCCAAACTCCATTATACTGGACCAAGCTCAGTGAGAAAAAGATACATGGGGTTGATTTGACTCGTGAGATTGAAGAACAAGTAAAAGTGATCCGAGATAGTTTGAAAGCAACTTCCGATTGTTAGAAATCGTATGCGGATCTTAAATGTAAAGATATAGAATTCCAAGTCGGCGACAAAGTATTTTTGAAAGTTTTTCCCTAGAAGAAAGTTCTTCGGTTCGGTCGCAAAGGAAAGCTGAGTTCGCGATTTATCGGGCCATATGAGATTACTGAAAGAATCTGACCTATTGCATACCGTTTAACTTTACTGTCAGAACTGAAAAAGATTCATAATGTCTTTCACGTGTCTATGTTACAACGGTACCAATCTGACCCTTCACATATTATTTCCCTGACGGATGTCAAGATTCAACCTAATATGACATATAGTGAGGAACCGATTAGAATTCTGGCATTAGAGGGGAAAAAATTGAGAAACAAAAACATAGCTTTAGTGAAAGTTCTTTGGCAACGACATGAAATAGAAAAAGCCACCCAAGAACCCGAGGATGCTCTGAGAAAGCAATATCCGAACATCTTTTCTGGTAAGATTTTCGGGGACGAAAATCCCTTTAAGGGGAAAGTAGTAACAGTTTGTTTTTAGTGAAATCGAAATAGTGGTTTTGGGACTACAAATTCGAAGTCAAAAAATTTATTTCATTATTATTTTATGGTCTACAGAATGATAGTATTATTGTATAAAAATTTCGTTAAGAAATTTTACCGTTTACATGCTTAATTTGATTAAAAGAACTAAATAGTGTAAAGTGCGAAAGTTGAGTTCTAATAGCTAATGGTATTAAATAGCTATAGAACTTTAAATGGAAGTCCTTATATAGTAATTAGACCATAAATGAGTTAGTGAAAGATGTTGGCTTGGCATTTATGTAATTTTTAAAGTTATTAAAGGTTAAATTAGTAAAAAGGTAATTATGTTAAAATAAATAAAACATATAAAGCTTTAATCTTTCTTTCTCAACCACAACTGAATGTAGATGAAGAAATAGCCATTTTTGAAGCTTTATTTTCGGCCAAGCTTGTAAGCTCAATTGGTAAGTGATTTTTGTTCCCTTTTTGATGATTTCTATGTTTCCGGGATTGTTGTAGCTTAATCTAGCTAGCCTGAGGACTAATTTATAAAACTGTTAAACTATTTGGGTTTTACCATTGATGAATATATATGATTTTTGAAGTTTGATGATCGAAAATGAATGGTTGTTGTTAGATAAACAACTTTTCTAAAGGGATTTTTGATGAAATTATCAATTAGGGGTTAAATTGAAAAATATGATAAATTCATGGTAAAATTTAGGAATTTATGAAATATGTGGGCTGTTATAAGCATGTATAAAAATCGGCTAGGCTTGGGTAGGGGTAAAATTGCATGAATTTTATTTTCCGAGCCTAGAGACTAAATTGTGAATAAATAAGAAGTACATGGGCAAAATGGTAAATTTTCCAAAAATATGTGTTGGACTAAATTGAATGAGAAATATATTAAATTGAGTTAAATTTATCTGTATAGAGCAAGACAGACCTCGTACGGAGTTATATCAGGGCAAAGGGAAAATCTCGGATTAATCGTCTTCGTATCTACGTATACTTGTTGAGGTAAGTTCGTGTAATTAAATTTTGTATTTATATGTTTTAATTGAATTATATATATGTGTGTTTGTATAATTTCCATGTATAAATATCGATCCCATATTCGACGGCATACGATAACTACCGAGTCTCGTTTGAACCTTAGGAATTCGTAGGATACAAATGACATGTCATTAGGGTTACTTGATTTGGGTGCTGGTTTTGAATGTTCTACAGATGGCTGAAGTCCGACATGTGTTCCGAATACTCCACAGCTCGTATGACCTTACCAATTCACAACTCATATGAGCTTACTAGTTTACAGCTCATGAGAGTATACCGATTTACAGCCCTAGAGAGCATACCGATTCACAGCTCTATGAGCATACATGTATAGGATTTGACAGATTATAGTTTAGCACACTATGTGTGAGCTATCCTAAGTATCCAACGATATTCTAAATGGTTCAACGGGCAATATTCTGTTATGAGATGATATGAGTTCGATATGAACAATTACAGGTTTTCAAATGAAATACATGGAAATGATTTTACATGATATATAGATACATGATATGGATGTTACATGTATATGGAAATTTGATTAATTATTGAGCTCATCCATGGTTATTGATTCATATATGAATTTACATGACTAATGTGGTTGGTGTATATATGCTTAGGCTTTTGGCCAAGTTGTGTTGGGATATGCTTTGTTACTTACCTATTATTTGATCAAATGGTAAGTTAAATT
>JABEZY010274316.1:6945-26937 GCA_013467495.1 Gossypium gossypioides
GTCAACTCATTTGCTATCAAATACTAAATTTCCAAGGAACGTCAATATTTACTACAACGGCATCATAGCCTGCTAGGCACTAAACCTGAATAACACTGGCACTAGGCCTGAATAACATTGGCACAAAGCCTAAATAACACTAGCACTAAGCCTGAATAACATCGGCACTAAGCTTTCTAGGCACTCAGCCTGAATATCACCAGCACTAAGCCTGTTAGGCACTAAGCCTGAATAACACCTCATTTGAATATATTGTACGATTCAACATTTAAATAATGATACATAATAGGACTAAAATGTTAAATCATTAATAAGGAATGAAGTATAACCATGCATATACATAAAACGAACTTACCGGACTGGTTTGTAGTAATCATGAAAGCATAGGAACTACTCCACAATCTTTTCTTTTCCACGATCGTCAACACGCTCGTGATCTAAAAAAATAGTTTCATTCAATTAACGAAATCAATAGCCAAAATCAATCATTCTATACAATTTAGTCTTTTATTAACATTTTACAAAATTGCCCTCAACTTTTCACCTTTACTCAATTTAATCCCTAAGCCCCAAACATTCAATTTACCCATTTCTTTTTCACCAAAACCTAACCGGTTCTTCCATGGCCTCATGCTAGCCCCTAATTGCATTTATTTCCTTTCAAGTACAAACAATTTCATCATTTTAGCAATCTAGTCCTTAAACATTACAATCATCAAAAACTACTTTACAAAATAGTCTAATCTAACAACAAAGCTTAGAAATCTTTCAAAATTTTCAAAAAAAAACAAATCAAGTCAACAATGATACAATCCACATCATTTGACAGTTTTAAAAATTAATCCTCGAGCATGCTAGATTAAGCTAATACGAGTTTAAAAACATAAAAATTACTAAACACGAGCATCAATACACTTACCAAATCAAAGATTCAATCAAAAGCATGAAAACTCTAATATTTCTCTTCTATTACTGTGGAGAAGACAATGAAATAGAATAGAATAGAATTTTAAATTTTATTTTCTCTGGTTTAATATATATACTTTGGTAATTTTGTAAATATTATCACTTTCTTAATTAAACCTTAATTAATCCTAGATTAGGCCTAATTAAGTCATCCATCTAAGCCCATCATCATTAAATTCCACTAATTTAATTCCCATGGATAAATTACCCATTTAACCCCTTTAATTTAATTATTCAACTTTTGCAATTTTTGCAATTTAGTCTCTTTTACTCATTAAACTATGTTTTTGCAATTCAGTCCTTTTTACTAATTAAACTATCTAAATGATAAATCTCTTAAACAAATTTTAATGCTACACTGATGACCTCGAAAATATTTTAAACTAATAAATATTTATAAACTAAAACATTAAATTTGTGGTCCCAAAACCCCTATTTCCATCAGCACTGAAAAATGGGCTGTTATGGGGTTACTAAGGGGGAAATAGTGATCAATATTATGTGCCAAACTATTTTCGTGTTTGTAACCTTTTGATGCTTAATATTTTTGAATTTCATACCTGTCCTAAGCAGCAGAACGTACAAGTCGAAAAGCCTTGTGTGACCTAAGTATCCTCATCCATGAATGGACATCATACTCAGCAAATGCATAAACGAATATTTATATTCTGCTTGGATAATCAAAGTACTTGTATGACTTGTTGATGGATTTCTATAGGTGAGAACCTTAATATTTGTACATTTTGTAACATACTGATCTTAGATGTTTGTGATCAAAAGTGGTAAGTCAACTACTCATCATGTTGAAATTGTTAGTAAGCATGTAATGCCTAAGTCATATACTCCGAAATTAATAATTGTACCACTCTTGTTCAAAGGTCATGAAATCATTCCTTTGCAAATTTATTCAAAAAGATTACTGGCTCCTTTGTCTGCATTGGCATGGGGGATTTTGATTCACGAACTGTGGTAGCAGATGATGCATGTTCTCCAGCAGATTTGATGGCTTTACTGACCGAGCCTCTTATTTTGGCCATATTTTGTTGAGGTAGAACATTTTAAAGGTAAAAAGATATGATTTTCAGAAGAGAAAAGAAATAAAAATGGTTGCTTAAATACATTACATTCGGTACAGTGGGAGGGGATTTATAGTGGGTGAAAGAGGAAGATGAAGAGGCGTGTTGTTTTGTGGAGAGATATAAGGCTGGCAGGAAGAGTTGTGTCCAATAGAAATTGTGTCCGCTCAGAAGGATCAAACGGCTGAGTGAGTTTTGATCCAACGGTGGAATATGAATTTCTCTGAATTCTGATGAGCTAGATACGATAGTACAGGCTTATGAAATATGCTGACAGTAAGATTTCAATGCGTCGACAATGGTACCTAATTATTCTGTAAAAAGGAAGGAAAAAAATTTAACAAAACATAAATAAAACAAACTAAAATTATGGAGCAGTAAAAATTAAAACTTTTCGACCAATTTAATGGTCTCTGCCTGCTTTTGATCATTGTTGCCAAAATAGTGTTTCAACTTCTGTCCATTCACTTTGAAATGGTGTCCATCACGTAAATCTTGAATTGTAACTGCACCATGAGGAAATACGTCGACAACTTTAAAAGGTCCTAACCAACGTGAACGTAATTTACTTGGGTGCCATTTGAGTCGAGAATTGAATAATAAAACCTATTGACCCAAGATAAATTATCGCTATACAGTAATATTGTCATGCTATTCTTTGGTCTTTTCCTTGTAAATTGCAGCATTTTCATAAGCATTTCTCCTAATCTTCTCTGGTTCAGTGATATCGAACAATCTTTTCTTTCCAGCCGCTTCATAGTCTATGTTCACTTGCTTAATTGCCCTCATTACTTTATGCTCCAGTTCGACTAGCAAGTGACATGATTTCCCAAAAACCAACTGATACGGCGACATCCCTAATGGAGTTTTATATGCTTTCCGCAATGCCTATAAAGTGTCATCTAATTAAAAAGACTAGTCTTTCTGCGAAGGGTTTACAACCTTCTCAAGAATGTTCTTAATTTGTTGATTCGAAACTTTGGCTTGTCTATTGGTTTACGGATGATAAGTAGTAGCCATTTTATGATTAACTCCATATTTTTTCAGTGCGGTCGCCACTTGGTTGCAATGAAAGTGTGTACCCTTATCAATAATCAATGCTTTTAGTGTGCCAAATTAGGTGAGTATATGCTTGTGAAAAAAAATTAGCACTCTCTTTGCATCATCCTTTGGGACTGCAATAGCTTCAATCCACTTCGAGACGTAGTCAACAGTGACTAATATATAAAGATTTCCAAATAAACTCAGAAATGGCCCCATAAAATCCATAACCCAAACATCAAATAATTTAACCTCTATAATTGGTTACTGCTACATTTCATTGCGTTGGGATATAGAACCGGTGCGCTAACACCTATCGCATTGATTCACAAAATTGTGGGCATATTTGAATAATGTCAGCCAGTAGAATCTTGATTGGAGAACTTTAGCAGCTGTTCTCATACCACTGAAATGACCTCCATAAGGAGCATCATGACAATGCTTCAGGAATGAAAGCATCTCCTCTTCTGGAACACAACGTCGAATAATGTTGTCATTGCATACCTTCAATAAATATGGCTCGTTCCAATGATACTTCACTACATCATGAAGAAATCTTTCTTTTTTATGGCCTGTGACACCCAATGGGAGATTTCTACATACTAGCTAATTAACAAAATCTGCATACCAAGGGGTTGCATCTACAGTAAATAACTTCTCATCTGGGAATGTGTCGACAAATTGAAGTATGTTTTCGTCTTCGCTACCAACTTCTAATCAAGACAAATGGTCTGCAACTTGATTCTTTGAACCCTTACAGTCTTTTATATCGATGTCAAATTCTTAAAATAATAATATCCAGCGTATCAATCTTGGTTTGGTTTCCTTTTTTGCAAAAAGATATCTCAGTGCCGACTGATCAGTGAATACCATAACCTTTGCACCCAAAAGATAGGAACGAAACTTGTCGAAAGTAAAGACTACAGCCAGCAATTCTTTCTCAGTGGTGGTATAATTGATTTGAGCCTCTGTAAGAGTTTTGCTAGCATAATAGATGGCGTGAAATATTTTTCCCTTTCGTTCTCCTAGAACCTCACCCACGACAAAGTCGATTGCATCGCACATAACTTCAAAAGGTTGAGACCAATCGGGTGCAACGACAATAGGTGCATTTACTAGCTTCTTTTTTAACTAAATAAAGGCATCTAGACATGCATCGTTAAAGAAGAATTTTTGATTCTGTTCCAGCATTGAGCACAAGGGCTTTGTAATTTTCAAAAATCTCTAATAAACCTTTGGTAAAACCCCGCATGTCCCAGAAAACTGCGAATAGCCCTCACATTTGTTGGTCAAGGTAATTTCTCAATGATTTCCACCTTAGCATTGTCTACTTGAATGCCTTGACTAGAGATGCAATGTCCTAACACAATACCTTTAGTTGCCATGAAATGACATTTTTCCCAATTTAGAACAAGATGTGTGTCCTCACATCGCTTCAGTACTTTATCCAAATTGTCAGCAAAATGATCAAAATCATTCCCAAAGACTGAGAAATAATCTATATACCTCTAAAGAGTCTTCAATTGTATCTTAGAATACTGCCATCAGACACCTTTGAAATGCGGCTGGTGCGTTGCAAAGATCGAAAGGCATACGGCGAAAAGCAAAAGTACCAAAGGGGCAGGTGAAAGTTGTTTTCTCCTGATCTTATGGTGCAATAGAAATTTGATTGTACCCAAAATAGCCGTCTAAAAAACAATAATAGGCCTTTCTAGCAAGTCGATCCAGCATTTGGTCAATGAAAGGAAGCAGGAAGTGCTCCTTCTTTGTGGCCGCATTCAATTTGCAATAATCCATACAAACTTGACATCTCGTGGGAATACGTGTAGGAATTAATTCGTCCTTGAATATCAGCAATACTCCAAGCAATAGCTCATTTATGTTGCTTGACAATATGGACCAATTTCTCTTCTTGAGATGCATCCAATGTTGCAGAGACAATAACTGAGAGAGTATTGTGATCACTAGAAAGACATATTTAAGATGAGGAGGTAATGGTTTCAATTTCAGAGTAGAAGCTTTTTCAATAGATAGTTTAAAAATTGGCGTTGTTCAGTTGGCTAGGTCTAAGGATTCAATCTGTCATCCATGCTTGAGTTCAAGATTATTAGCTTCAACCATGCTGTCACAAATGTCTAAGCATTCGACATCAAATGTCACTGTAAACTCTTCAGAAAGTACTTTGCTTTGGTTATTGAATTCTTCCTTGATTAGATCATCTAGCACATCAACAGTACGGCATTCTTCTTTGTCTTTGCATTGAATAGATTCAAACACTGAAGGTGACTTGCTCATCATTAAGTCACATGGTTAGTTCACCTTTATAAACATCAATCAGAGTTCATTCGGTGGCTAAAAATGGTCGTCCCAAAATCATAGGAACCTCCTTGTCTGCCTCGTAGTCAAGTATGATAAAATTAGCCAGGAAAATGAATTTATCCACACGCACTAAGACGTCTTTTATTTGCCCTTTAGGTTGAGCCAAGGATCGATCGGTTAGTTGTCAATTGAACATGGGATGGTAAAGCTCCCAGGATCTTTCAATTTAGGGGGCAACTTGTTTGTCAAAACAGCACTAGCCTTCTATGAATGTAATAGTTTCAATATCAATGAGCTTCTTCTTCTTAGACAAGTGGTTTTTCATAAATTTTCCATAACTCAGAATTTATACTAGAGTATCTACTAAAAGAATGTTGATCCGCAGTTGCTTTAGTGTGTCCAGGAACTACTGATACTACTTGTCATGCTTATTTTTCTTGAATCTTTATGGGAAGGGTAAAGGTAGAGATATTTCTGCTTGCACTGATATCTTTGATTGCGTCGATAGTTTTGGAGGTTGGACATTAGGCATATGAGTGACAATTTGTGGAACTTCTTTGTCTGAGACATTGACAAACTCTTTAGATTCAACCTTCTCACCAATGATCACTCCATCCGTATCTTGAGGTGCAACAGTAGAGTCTAGAAAGGGTTCGCCAGTTTGTTTACCACTCTTAAGAGTGATAGCCTTATAATGTTCTTTTCCCCTCGAGCTAGGATTTTTCATGTCACTAGGTAATTAGCCTAGTGGTCGAGTATTCAGATTTGAAGTAAGTTGTCCTAATTTTTCCTTCAAAGCTCGAATGGAAGATGAATCCCCTTGTACGATAGCTTCCGTGCGAGTAATATGCTCCCACATTAATGTCTCAAGAGTTGCTAACGGGTCAAAAGTATAAGCTTGAGTGTACGGTTGCTGTCGATGTCCTTGAACATGTTGATTTGGTAGTAAAGTGTGTTGTGGCTACATCAAATTTTGGTATGGATGTGTCTAGCATTGTTGTGGATGCATTTAAGTGTGTTGTTTGTAATTCTACTGTTGCTAATTGTTGTTCCCTAGCCCAAGATTATAATTGCCCTGAGTAGATGTATTCCCATATCTGAATGTCGCAGCATTTTGTCCAGCATTTTGAGTTCCCCAAAACTATTGGTTGCGTGCAGAGTTGTTGTAAGAATTTCCATAAGAATTGTTACGGATGTTACTAATATAACAGACATTCTCTGCATGTTGCAGACAATCTTTATAACTATGGTTGTCACTACAAATCTCACAACAAAAGGTAGGAACATCAACTTGTTGAGTGACTTGTATATGTACGACACCACTAGTCCCTTGCATATTTTTAATCATGTTTGTAAGAGAAGAAACTTGAGCACTTAGTGCGGTTATTGCATCCAATTTAATAACTTCTGGAGTAGTTTTTGCTTGTGCAGCTCTGGAGATAGGGTATTGATAATCATTCTGAGCAATTTTCTCAAGAATTCTCAAAGCATCATTATAAGTACAATCCAGCAGAGGTCCATTAGCTGATTCATCGACAATATTCCTTGTATGTCAATTTAGCCCATTATAAAAAATCTCAATTTATGTTTCTGGTTGAATGTCGTGCATGGGACAACGTCGAAGTAAAGATTTATAACATTCCCATATGGTGTAAATATTTTTATTATCCATCTGATGATAAGCAATAATGTCATTTCGAAGACGAGCATTCATTGTCAGCGGGTAAAATCGCAAAACAAACTATGTTGCTAGTGTATCCCAAGAAGTAATTGATCCGGCAGATAGTCCAAAAAACCAAGTACGGGCTCTTCCCTGTATGTAATAAGGGAATAATTACATCTTCAAGGCATTATTAGGAATGCCTTGTTGACTAAAAGAAGCACAGATCAATAAAAAGGATTTAAGATGTTCTCTCGCATCTTCGTGTGGTAGCCCAGCACATTGTCCATTAGAATTCAGCATTTGAAACATTATTGGCTTGAGTTTAAAATTCCCAACTTGGATTGCTGGCCTAACAACTCTTGGTTGTAAATCATCCAAAATAGGAAATATAAAATCTCGTATAGTCCTATTTTGTATGCGAGCATCTTGCGGCAACAATAGGTTATTAACATTTTATTGTTGCATCGAGGGTATAACTGTATTGTTCCCTGGTAGAGCCATATTTCTTTGTTCTTGAAGTCTACTCCGAACAGTCCTTTCAATTTTTGGATCAAAATCGGCAAAAAAATTTAAATTTCTTCTGGTCATAAAACACCTAAATTGAAGTTAAAGAATTAGCAACAAAAAATAATCAGTTAGTGAATACTAAATATTATATAAGGAAGATACAGTGAAAAAAACACAAACAAAAATAAACATCAAACAAACGCAATTCCCCGGCAACGGTGCTAAAAACTTGATCGGTTGTTTAACGTCACAACAATAATGTGTAAGCGTACACTGTCGATGAAAGTATGATAGACAGATGTGAGTCTATCAGATATCGATCCTCCAGGGATGGTAGTCTTTTGTCTATTAATGTCGGTGCAATAACTAGATATAAATAAGATAAATTGTGAGGATAGTTGTCGATGCAATAACTTGAAAAAAATAAAATAAAATATGATAGTGATAAATTGGGATCCCCAACATAAATCTTTAGCAAAATACTAAGTGCTCACAAGGTATAAAAAGATAGGTGATTGTCGAAGTAATAAAGTTCAATGTATGTCTTACTCAGTGTCACTCTTCTAGTTAATCTGAGACTTAAACATGCATACTAACCTCACCTTCCGATGATGACAATATAGCAGTATTAGGAACAACTGAACTCAATTCCCCTAATCCTCACTCAACTTCTGTTGAAATACTTGTTGGCTCAAACTGCCACTGTACTTTCCAGTGTCTGTGACTGCAATAACACTTTCGCCTTAAAAAACATTCAAACCCCAAGATCAAACAATAAAAGAAAGATTAAATAAGATAACATTTAATCAAGAATTCATGAATACTTCCATAAAAACAAAAAAACAAAGAATAATCACCAGCATTCATAAAGAAATAAGAAATAATCGAGTGGAGAATACTATTCCTAGACAACTTGACTGAATCTCTCTATCCCCTCTTGTCTCGCATTTAGGTCTTCTCGTTAGAAGCTAGTCTGCATCTAGTTTTCACATTGGCTCACCCATGAGAGGCTTAAGCTGCCATGGCTGCAAGCTTCAAGGTAGGATGATGAAGATGATGATGGAGATAAAAACCTCCTCTTTTTCTTCTCATATCCACCTTTTATGTCCTCCTCCAACAGTACAGGTGTCCTTTCCTCAAAATTATTTTGTCCTTGTAAGTACAGGTTGGTTATACCAGACTGGACAACTCACACAGTTTTGGTTCTTATTTGAACAGATGTCAAGTGCGGCGACAATTCTAGACGCAATCTGGGATTAACTCATACAACAACATTAATGCAAAAAGATTTACTAAGTTAATGCAATTTACTAAACTGAAAATACTAAAATGTATGCTAAGGATAACTAAATGGGAACAATTAACCAATAAGTAAGGGGGAAAACCTATGTTATTTCTACTGCTATCAATGTATGAACTATTCCTTGGAAAAGCTTGCGGAGCTTTAGATTTCATAGATATTTTGTCTTCATGACATCCCCTCATCAATGTTTCTGATCGCGACGTCAAGATTTTGGAAGCAACTGCAGATGTCTCTCAAAACCATGCTTCGGTCCTGTACTACTTTCCATCTTCAAACTGGTGGTTAATCAGAAAGGGTAATCCAAGTGTTGGGGAGATGCTTAGATGCCGCGTGATCGACTTCAAAATGAATTGGGAAAAGTACTTGGCTTTGGCAGAGTTCGCCTACAACAATAGTTCCCACATTAGTTTAGGCTTGTCTCCTTTCGAGGCATTATATGAAAGGAAGCTTGTGGGTCAAGAATTGGTTTGTGAAGAAAAATAGAAAGTGTTAATAATTAAGAATCATTTGAAAGACTACATAGGATCTCCAAAAAGTGTATACAAATCAAGAAAGGAAAGATGCTTCCTATGAAGTTGGCGACAAAGTATTCCTTAAGGTCTCACCCTGGAAGAAAATCATTCATTTTGGGTTAAAAGGGAAACTTAGACCAAGGTTCATTGGACCTTATGAGGTATTAGAGTGTATAGGACCTGTGGTGTATAGTTTAGCACTCCCGCCAGAATTGTCCAAGATCCACAATGTATTACATGTGTCGATGCGAAGAAGATATTGTTCTGATCTAGATCATGTGGTGTAATTAGAGGCGTTATAAGTGGAGTCAAACCTGTCATACGAAGTAGAGCCTTTTCACATTTTGGATAGAGAGATAAAGAAACTAAGGAATAAACAAATTTCCTTAGTAAAAGTTCTGTAGAGGAACCATAAGGTTTAAGAAGCTACGTGAGAGAGAGTAAGCACCATGAAAGAGTAGTACCCTCACCTCTTCTTAGGTAAGAAATTTTGGAGACGAAATTTTCTTTAAGGTTGAGAGAGTTGTCACACCATCGCTTAGTGAACCGGTATTTTTGGAAGGTTGTACAGATGAAACCACCTAAGTCGCGATATTTAGATTGGTTGGTGTTGAAAAATTCTCTGGCAAAGTATTTTATTAAGCTTCGTAAGCTTACAGGCTCTCATTCCAAAGTTGGCAAGTTTTTTGTTGCCAAGATCCTTGTTTGGCAGATTCTCCTGCTAATAAATTTGCCACCCAATTTTTGTGTTACTGTAAACGTATTAGTTATGTTAGGAGTGGGACACATATAAGTCTTGTGGTATCCTAGGGGAGGTAACGTGTCAATAACCAAGACACCAAGAAAACCTCATAAGATGTGATTAATTAGTTGAAACGTGTGTGCATGAATAATGATTAGAGAACATACTTAGAGTGGAAATTTGGATTAGAGTTTGGCTATAAATAGGAAAACATGCTAGTGGAACGAATGCTTTTATTTTCTCATCTTCTCTTCTCACCTTCTTTATCATCGAAGAAAAGTCAAAAGTGTTCTTCATTGTTAACAAAGGAACAAATCGTTAAGCTTGTAAAGGCTACCTATTTTAAGTTTTCTACTGGTAAACTCTTAATTCCTTCTTTAAGTTTACCAGATAGGAAGAGGTAGTGTAGGAGTTGTTCATTAGGGTTTTCATTTGAAATACTGGACAGGAAGAAACTTCCTTCTGCAAACTGTTTGCATGTTTACCGATTCATACTATTATTTTAAATTTTGATTGTTTTTGTTTTTAAAAGAGTTTTTGATTGTTTCTAACCAAAGAAATAAGAGGTCTTAATGCAAAGGGAAAAGAACTCGTCTAGTAGATAAAGACCTATGTGAAGGTTTCTGGTGAGTTCCTTTGTATCGTGTCTGTTACTCGTATTAACATGTTTAAATTGTCCTACTTTTGTTCAGGTAAGTCATTCTAACTTCTGCATGAAGGCCATAGCATTTGGTTTTGGTGTGTCTGTCAAAGGAATGTGGAAGTGAAATGATGCATGTATTATTAGTGTCAGTAAACCATAAATATGAGTACTACATATGTATCATTATGAATACACCTTTCTTCGTGCATAAGATTTGTATTCAGATCGACGAAAAAAGGCATCAAAGTGTGATACGTACGATGGTGGAAAGAAGGAACGAGAATTATTACTATATATTTCGCCTCTAGTATGGCACATTGATGTAAACCATTACTGGTGAATACTCGGTCTTACGGGGGAGCACACAAGTGATCAAATTAAAAATCAGGGTTTGTAGAGGTTTGGTCGAAATAACTAGTCTATTGGCTCTACGGAGCGGCATGATGGAAATGGAATATTGGTTCTTTTGACCAAGGATCAGAAACTAGCATAAGGAAGGGGGTGGATTAGTTTAAAGGAGCATAAATATGTCTAGATGATGTGTGACTTTGTGGATGAAATGTAAATAGCACGTTGAAACGATTCTAAAAGTTAGTTTAAAAAGGTGGTAAACTAAGAGAGCCATTGGGGCATGTGCCCACCAAATATTGGCATCTGGTAGTGTGTAATATCCTCTAATTAATTGTATCCACTTGCGGATGGTATCTACTAACGGATACTCCAAAAAGGGAAAGTGTATCAGTTTGCAGTGATGTGTCTTTTAAAGGGTTTAAGTAATTCGACATGTAGTGTTGGTTGAACCTTGATGTGAGGTGGTACTTCTGTGGAATTCACGAAGTTCTTATGAACTTACTTAGTTTATTTTTCTAATTTCAAGTGTTTAGGTGGATAGATTATATCTATAAGGGGATTTAGCTAGAACCGTGGCCTCTTTCGTGAGCCATCTTTTATTTACACTCGTAACATGTATTTGTTTGGGATTTGACAAAAGTTAGACTCCGCCAGTTCTAATTTTAAAAAAAAACTTGTATCTAAACACTTGATTTTGTACTCTTGGGTTCTTAGGACTATTATGGTTGGGGCACTTCGCCAAACTATTTTTAATTGGTGTCAGTTAGCCATAAATGAAAGTTGAACTTTTAATTGGTCAAGTGTAGTGTGTTATAGTTTTATTGGTATAAAAGCTTTGGTTTAGCCGATTCTTGCAAACCAACATTAGTTAGAAACCCCACGAAGTTTGTGTTTTTTAACGAATAATATAAAAATTTCTGTGAACTCAATAAGTACTGAAAAAGAGGAGATCGAGAGCAATGCTTCTCCTCAAACAAGTAGCCCTGGTTCCACAGTAAGCTGGGGAACTCTAGGAGCTAAAGCCAGAAAAACCATATTGGAAATGATGGGTCACATTATGCGACAATGGTTTGATCGATATATGGGCACTGTTCTATCCTCTACTCATCGACAACATGATTAGGTGGGAAGACCGAAAGAAACTATGAGAACCATTGAAGCTACACAACTTTTAAATCACGCACCTTCTATTCCTATCGTAACAATGTTCCGTGGGGATCTAGTGGAGGTAATTCGCAAGCATGGGGAAAAATAATTTAAAAGAAGTAAGGAAGATGTCCCGGTGGTGGCCGAGAACTGGCTCTCGAGAGTCTATCATGTGACAGATGAGTTACAATACTCTCCAACTGATAGTCTTCGATGGGCAATTTCCTTACTAGAAGACGAAACCTCTCAATGGTTGAAGACCATTACCAGTACCATTCCTAGAGATTAGGTGAAGTTGGAATTTTCTTGAATAAGTTTAGAGAGAATTTTATTAATAAACTCTTTATTGAGCAAATGAATAAGGAATTTCAAGGGCTCAAACAAGGGAAAATGGTTGTGTTTGAATACGAACGGGAATTTGTTCGATTGAGTAAATATGCAAAAGATTTTGTCCTAGATTAGGAGGGCCTATTATCAAATTTGAAGGAGGGTTAAACGAAGAACTCTATATGTTGCTATCCACATTAGAAATTCGGGACTTTTTTGCCTTGTCGACAAAGGCTTAGAGAATGGAGTCAGCAATTCAAGAAAGAAATAAAGTCAAAGACAGGGAGAGGAATAGACGTGGAACCTCTAGTGCATTCTCAAATATGGGATTTAAAAAGTCTAAGGAGGTAAGGGTTTATGCTGCTACTCTAGTAAGGAAGTCTCAAACAGTTGGCTTCCATGGAGATCGAAGTGGATGGCAAGCCACTTCCATGGCTAGTATAGGTGGATCAAGGAAGATGAAGGTGCATGTCTGCAATAGTTGTGGGAAAAACCATGTACGAACATGCTGAAAAGTTTCTAGGGCTTGTTTCATCTTTAGGGCACTCGATATCAAAAACGAGATTGACCAACCAAAAGAGGATGGAATAGTAAAAATTTTGTTCAAGTAACCCGTCAGTCTCAGTAGGAGGTAAAGACTGGGATCGCTATGAAGTCTAGGTCTATGCAAGGGGCTCCAAGAAGAACATAACAGAGCTGGGACCAAAGGCCTGAGCCAGAGTTTGCATGATGCAAGCCAAGGAGGACGCTGAAGCCCTCGATGTCATCATTAGTAATTTTTCTTTATTCAACAACATTCATGCATTAATAGACCTTGGATCAACTTATTCATATGTATGCGATAAATTTGTGGATGAAAAAAGTCTTAAGCTTTTCCCTAATGAGACTAGTGTAATAGTTACCAAGCCGCTCAATTAGAGTACTATTTTCGGTAGAGTAATAAAGAATTATTCGTTGGATTTTGGCAGATATATCTTTTTGGTGAACTTGATGCTGCTAAATTTCTATAAGTTTGATGCCATCTTAAGGTTCGATTGGATGACCCAACATAACGCGGTTGTTGAATGTAAATCTGGAGGTGTTTAGCTATTAACTACAGATGGCAACAAGGACTTTATTTTGGGAATGAAGCGTAATATTAGAAACAACATAAACTCGACAATTTCATCTTTGAAGATGATTGTGAAAGGTGAAGACGCTTATTTGGCGTACATCTTGGATTCAACAATGGTCAAAGAGGATTTCAATCGAGTGCCAATTGTAAACGAGTTTCTAATTGTTTTTTTTAAAGAGCTTATTAAGATACCGCTGAATTGAGATGTGGAGTTTTCAATTGAAGTTGTGTCAAGAACTGCTCCTATTTCGAGTGCACCATACCGAATGGCTCCAGTGGAATTTAATGAGTTAAAGACTCAGTTATAAGAGCTATTAGACAAAGGATTTATCCAACCTAGTGTTTTACTTTGGGGTGCACTGATATTATTTGTTAAAAAGAAGGATTGGTCTCTTCATTCATGTATAAATTATCTAGAGCTAAACAAAGTGACCATCGAAAAAAAGAGGCACCAAAATGTGATATGTACGATGGTGGAAAGAAGAAAGAAGAATTGTTATTATATGTTTCGCCTTCGGTATGGCACATTGATGCAAATCGTGACTGGTGAATACCTGGCCTTGTAAGGGAACACTCAAGTGTTCAAATTAAGAAGAAGGGCTTGTGGAGGTTCAATTGGAATAACTGGTCTATTGGCTCTACGGAGTGGCGGATGGAAATGGAATATTGGTTCCTCAAAAAAAGGATTGAAAGCTAGCACAAGGAAATGGTGTATTAGTGTAAAGGAGCATAAGCGTGTCTAAATGATGCATGACTATGTGCATGAACTGTAAATAGCATATCGAAACGGTTATAAAGGTTAGTTTAAAAATGTGGTAAACTAAGAGAGTCGTCGTGGCATGTGCCGGCAAAATATTGGTATTTGGTAGCGGGTAATATCCACTAATTGATTGTATCAACTTGCAGATGGTATCCGCTAGCGGATACTCTAAAAGGGGAAAGTGTATTCGTCTTCCGTTGTGTCTTTTAAAGGGTTTAAGTACTTTGACTTGTAATTTTAGTTGAGCCATGATGCGAGGTGGTACTTCTATGGAACTCATTGAGTTCTTATGAACTTACTTACTTGTTTTTTAGGTGTTTATGTGGAAAGATTATATCTAGAAAGGGATTCAGCCAGAATCACAGCCTCTTTCGTGAGCCATCTTTTATTTTACGCCCGTAATATGTATTCGATAGGGATAGGACAAATGTTAGACTTCCCCAGTTCTATTTTTTTTTTTAAAAACTTGTACCTGAACACTTGATTTTGTACCGTTGGGTTCTCATAAGCATTATGGTTGGGCCACTTTGCCAAACCGCTTTTAATTCGTGTCAGTCAGCCAAAAATGAAATTTGAACTTTTGAATGAGATTTATCATATTTTTATTTTATATGTATCATTGATTAAAGGGCTTTTGCCAAATGTGTGATTAGACATTATTTATTTGTACATAACGCATTACTGTATAAAGTGCGCTTTTAAGGCTTATGTGTCATTGGATATTATGGGTTAACACCGTAGATCATAGAGTGTACGTTGAACTTAAGGTGTTGGGTTTTTTAATTAGTTCGCCAGCCCGATCTGTTTTGCGCGAACACTCTCATGATATCTGACTTGCATTTCTATGTGAACTACCATACTTAACATACCAACTTTCTCTTCACCATTTGGTTGACTTTAGATATTATAGACAATATTCTATTTTCTTTTTCCTCTTAGAACAACGAAGATACTTCTTAAAGGAATATCTCCATAGAGCCCACTTCCTATGGATTTCCTCTTCACATAACACTTATCTTTTTAACAGAATGTTCGTTCATAGATATTATTTGTTGGCGGATACTTACTATCTGAACTCACATTTGGCATATTCCTATACTTATTTCATACTATCTGTATACCAATAAATTCATATCCTAGTTCAAAACCCAACACATGCTCATGGTGTTAATGAACTATTCAAATCATTTAAAAGAATTCCTACACTCCTTTGTTACGAAACACATGAATACCTGAGATGACATACAAATCCAATTCCAAAATGAAACATGATACTATCAAGATATGATTGATACTAGGTAACTCATACTTCAACCTTACATAGCATAGACAAACTCAACCTATAACACCCTACAATAGGACCTAGGAGTTTTAGAGGTATTTTAGGAATTATAGCCTTAGAGTGCTTGAAATTATGCGACGAGGTATATCAGTGATGTTTTTTATTATAGTTTTTAAAAGGTCAAATCAATTTTCGAAAAAGTGTTTTAGAAACCTTTAAATTTAGAAAGAGGTTTGATTTGTAACAAAGTCAAAATTGTGTGTTTTTAAGAGGCAATTGGACAAAATTTTAAAATTGAACCTAAAAACCCTCATTCCTAGCTTATTTTCACCATAGTTTTCTCCTCTCTCCATAGTGTTGCCGTCCCTTGCTTTCCCTTACTCTCCCAATTGATTTTTGATTTCCAAACTATATTGCTTTGATTCACATCATTCTAAAAGCCTTAAACCTTCATAAATCTTCAAGAAAATATCCTAAAATCTCATTGAAATCATCATCTTCCTCACATGTGGGTTTTCTTGGATTCGTGCTAAAAGTCTATTTGTCAACCATCAAAGGTAACCAATCATCTACCCATTAGATTTTAATGTTATTAGTCCTTTGAAATTGAATTTTTAGCTACTAAATCACATGTTTTAATTAAAAGCCAAAAATAGGGTCGTTAATGGTGAATTTCAAATTTTCGAGTAAAAATGTGATTTCAAAGTTAAATATTTTGACATGATTAAGAGGTTCCTAAACTTATTTTGAAGTTTCATTAAAGATTTCTTGATTTTTAATGAATTTTCGTGAAAGTAGTCAAAACTTGTCGAAAAATGTCGATACCATGAATTGTGTGGTTTTGTGTAGTTTAAAGGTTAGGAATTAGTCATAGGCGAATTATAAGATGAACGGAATTGGTTTTAGGTAAAAAGATTGAGTATAGACCGAGATATTCGAATTTAAAGTTTGTTATGTTAAAGGTTTCGATTACATGGGAACATATCTTAGGCTTATGTTTTTGGTTGCTTGTGGTGAGTCCTTAACTGATTTCTGAATTTGTTGTTGTTGTGTGAATTGTTGTGTTGAAGTTTTCGATTTGCTAGGACCATCTATGAGCTAGGAAAGGCTAGTTGAGCTTTTGACATTTCAGCGAAAACAAATTGGTGAGCATTTAGATTAACTACTTGTAGACACAATTCAATGCGTTGTTAGGGAATTTAGTTGTAGCCTAAACCCCTACTCTAAATTATGAGTGTAAGTTCTCTTGTGCTCATATTTAACTTGTGTATGATGTGCTCATTGAATTGTGAAAATGTGTATTAAGATGATATGCCATTACATGTGTTATGTGTTCGTGGTTATTATTGTGGAATTATATATGTGAACATGTCAAACAAGCTAAGTGTTACTGATAATATTGTGCTTATGATGCAAATATGCAGTAGTAATTAGTAGAAAATCAATAAGCAATACATGTGTTTAATAATAGATATTTTGGCCTTGTGGCAATGTGGTAGACTATATGCAGTGTTTTGCTATGACTTTTAAGTTATTTACATGATTATTATGCCTTAGGACTTATGGACTTTACATTTGATGAACATTTTGGTGCCCATTTGATGAAGTGAATGATGCATGATGATGGAATTATCATGGAATTATCTGAAAAAAATCCATACAGAATATGTATCATATCTTATCATAGATATTTGAAGAACTAATCAAACCAAATTAACTTCAGACATATCATATCTTATCATGGAATTATCTAACAAAAATCTCTCAAAACGTACTCAAAACTTACCACAAAGGCGAATAACCATATTATACCATACAGAAAACACTGAATACACCAATGAGATAATGCAGATCTTGCCACAAAGTCCATACAGAATATGCTACAAAGGCTTAGTAGATCACGTCACACAAACAACATACAAACTCACATGTTTACTGTCCCAGCGAACTTTCATAAAATGTGTCATGGGTTTCTCCCTAATGGACTTATACATAACATCATGTCGTGATCTACTAGTTCGATTTACATATCACTAAGGGCATCACCATGAATATTCTTATCATCATATTATGCCATGGGACTCAGCCACATGGATTTACAAACCTTCATGTCGTGATCTACCAATCTAGTCTTCATCTCACTAGAGGTATCACCATGAATGTATTTATCATATAAAGCCATGGGTCTCTACCACATGTACTTATGCATCTTCACATCATATTCTGCCAGTCTAGTTAGCATATAGCTGCCTTACCAGAGGCATCAGAACTGATGTTTTACTTACTCAACACAGATATACTTGCCCAAATTCATTTTCATACTTGTCTTATTCTTTTTCTCATAACAAAACTTATCTTTCCATACCTGATACTCGTATATCTTACCATCACACAACACCTTATTTGTATATTGACTCACTTACGTCCAAGATGAACATGCAATGACATTTCCATGTTTCCCACACTTAACAGTTATCCGTAGTGATATTAACATATACATTTACCTTTTTAACATAACTTATATGATTCAAGGTAGAAACTCACCTGATACTCAACCAAACTATAGCTTGAAGTTCTAAACTCAAACATCCCTCTCGAATAAAAAACAAATGTTTAAAGAACATAAAACCACTATTAAAACTCATTTACAAACAAATGGCTAACATCACAATTATCGATGACCCCCATGTAGGGTTTCTTATTCACAACTCACTGTTCATATGCTTCTTAATATTCTTATTCTTTCAAGAACTTAACATGTAGAGCTATCAAACTTACCTGGAGATAGAATATCCACCCATTAATCCAAAACCTTAGCTTCCAGCTTAATAAAGGAGAAGGAAACATATAAGTTCTAATAGAAAGAACTAGAGAGTAGTATTAAAAGAAGAAAACCATCCATACGAATCCTTCTCACAATATATATATCTAATTTCCCTTCAGTGGAACTTGACAAGTGCCAATTGAATCCAGAGTTTGTCTCAATAAATGGCCTACAAAGTCTAAGAGAAGTATAAATAAGGATCCTGTACAAATATTATTTAACCAATCAATTCAGTTGGTTCCTAACCAGATCATATTACAAACCCAACTAGTACAGTGCTTGAACAAACTGGACGTACTATACCTTTGGCGGTAACCTACACAAGGCTTACTCTCCTTTTTGTCGAATTCATTTCTTTAATTGAAAAATACTACAAGAACTAACTCTTGAGATACATCTTAGGCAGATACTCTATACTCCAAAACAAGAGTTTGCCAAAAGCTTATAAATTTGCGAACTGAATACCAGAGTACGCCAGAATAGATAACTTTGTCTACGTGCCTTATATTTGGATCAACCAGATTTAGGGTGTGACAAATAATAACTGTATTAATCTACTTCAAAATATTTACTAAATGAATATGATAAGTATTCTAGGTGAAGATAAATACTTTAATAGGATTGAATTCTAGTAAGTACCTCCGATGTGATGAAACTATGATGCCATATGTGTTTGGGTGTTATTATATGACTAAGTGATATTTCTCATAACATGTGATATTAAAACATGTTACTGATATGCTATTGAGACTGATTACATGATAGATTATGTATATTATTATTGAAATTTTAGTCACATGTTAAAAATGTGGCTGATGGTATTTTTAACACTAAAAATATCACTAAATGTGTCCACTGTACTATTTTACCAAATGCGTGACATGAAAAATCGGTTTTTAACGAAAATATGATTTTATCACTGATTTTCGCTATAGTATTGAAAATAAGTTTTTAATAAAATACAACTTAGTTGAAAGGTAACTGTTGATGGAGGCAACACTAATGGTTCAGGACAGAGAATCATAGGTGGAAGAGGTGGAAGAATTGTATATAGCAAGGAAGTTGAGAGAGGAAGAGAGTGAGTGAGTGAGTGAAGAGTGTAAAGGATCCCTCACTATAAGGCTTGAAAATGAATAGAAGGTTGACTTTTATAAGCCACATGTCCTTCTTTCATCAGTGAGCTTGTCATTCAATAATTCCCTTGTCAAGTCGGTTGCATGACTTGACATCAATGGGTTGCAAGGTATGTTGATGATGAGTGACAACCATCTTGTTTGAGCGGTTGAGTGATGTGTCCTAAGACCTAGACGAGGCGTGAGTTAGGTAAGGTAACTTTTGTGGCAAAGGTATCTCTCTGTCGAAGGTCAAGCGAAGTATGTGGAACAATATTAAATTTTTATATTTTAAAATTACTTA
>JABEZY010274322.1:0-10590 GCA_013467495.1 Gossypium gossypioides
GAAAAGGAAGATTAAACCCAATTCAGAGTGGCTGTCACCCAAGACTCTGACTGACGAGGCTCCTTCGTTGCTTTGCTTTGCTCCTTTGATGGCTCTCCAAGGTGGCTGACCAAGGGTTCTTTAATAGGCTAATTTGCTAAAAATCCTTATGCAAGGATGATGATAGGCGTGAGGGGGAAAGACAGCTAAGAGAGTTGAGAGAAAAGAGAATGATGAATGAGTGACGAATGCTTGAAAAAGTGAGAAATGAGCTCTTATTTATAGGTGAGGCAAGGGAGCTAGTTTGCTAAAAAATAGGAGTGTCCATCTTTTGAAACTTCTTCCAAGGGTGGCCGGCCATGAATTGAGTTATAGCTTAAAAATATAATATGCTCAAATTAATAAAAAATAAGCCATTTTATGCATAAAAACTATATAATAAAGTATAAAATCACATTTTAATAATTTCTATGTCCTAATTTCGTATTTTCTCATATTTCATTACTTTATTAAACAATTACTTCGTTTTAACAACAAATGTAAATAAAAAGGTGATGAATTATATAGGAAAAATCCTATATATTTTTCAATTTACAGTCGATACGACGGAGGCTCAAGAATGACCACTCGACGAGAAACTGTTTCCATTTTTATTATTTAATGGTTTTACTGAAATTTCTAGCTTTCGTGGTAGTTTTGTAATATTTTGACTCTCCGAAATTTTTTCTAGACTATTTGGTTTAAATTTTTAGCCTGGTTACGTTATGATTTCTCAACTGCAACGATTCGACAAAACATCGATTTTACGCGAACAAATCTTATTTTTGAAAACACAAACGATTTTTTAACTTCCGCTGCGAAATAATTTGGTTAACCTTAAAGGATAACATGTAACAATCAGTAATAAATATATAAATGAATACGTTTTATTAAACTTGGACGTTTCAGTGAATATTGTTGGTTTCAAAACCCTCTTCGTGACACTCCTGAATTCAGCCATAATGTCTAGACCGGGTTTAGGTGTTACATTTAGTGGTATCAGAGCCAGGTTACACAACTCGGGCTGTGAATTTTGGGTTTCAAAATTGTGTTTTGAAAAAGAACTGATTTTAAATAATTTGGATCATTTTGAGTAAGTATGTGATACACCGAATCTCTGGCGTAGATCCATTAAGTATCTCTGAATTTAGAAAATATAGTAGTTAGTACTTTCTGAAACTGTATTGAGTTAGTTAGAGACTAAAACCTCTGAAATACTTCTGAACTTCTGATAGTTTAAGTATAAAATATCTGTTAATAAACACTGAAACTGATGCATAAAATTTTTAATGCAGATAAAATTGAAAATACGATGAGCGCTTATGGAATTCGCGATCGTGGTATTCATGGGCGCGGCGAGTGCCGTAGGGGGCTCGAGCTGAGTCTTCCTCTCTGGGTAGTATGTTGAATCTAGACATGAGTGAGACATCGGATTCACCTGCTACTGAGACTAGGTCTCAAAGCTACTCGGCTGGGGACGATGCACTGTCCCAAGCCATGTTGAGAATGCTGGAGAGGGTCGTTGGACTTCATTTGCATCTGGGGGTCGTGGGTCGGTAACTGAACGACTCCGATCCAATAGAGCTGAGTTGTTTAAGGGCGTCACTGAGAATTGGTTGGAGGTGACCGAGAGGATTATGAACAACATTTTACCACACTCCTGAAGAGAAACTGAAGGGTGTAGGTTGAGAAGGGTACTCAACCGGATCGTCTGAACTGGGACTACTTCAAGACTGCCTTCCAAGGAAAGTACGTGGGTGCGGGATATGTGGATGCTCGTAGGCGTGAATTCATGAATCTCACTCAAGGTGATAAGACTGTGGCCGAGTTTCTAAGATTGAGCCGCTACACTCGATGCATGGTGGCATCTGAGTATGAGAAATGTATCCCTTTTGAGGACAAATTGAGGGATAGTCTGAGGGTTCTGATTGCTCCGCAGAGGGAGAGTGAGTTCGTTGTTCTTGTGGATAAGGTGAAGACTGCCGAGGGGGTTAAGTGCGTGGAGCGCCAGAATAGAGATCAAGAGAGGGGCAAGAATAAGAGGGATTCAGAGCTCTCTAGTTCTGCTCAGAGGCCTAAGAAACGAGCCAGACCTAATGGGGCTACTAGAGTGGGAGTTCATGTTGCTCCTGTTGGGATTCAACCTTATGATGATTGTGGTAGGCTCCATTCGGGTGAGTGTTGGAGGAGATTAGGGGCTTGTCCGCGGTGTAGGTGTTTGGAGCACTAGATTAAAGAGTGTCCGCATCACTCTAATCAGATGCAAGCTTCGAGACTGGGTTTTGTTCAGCCTCAAAGGGTAGTACAATAGCCACCTAGGGCCCGTGAACCGGCTAGGGGTGGTAATGGTATGAGCCGAGGACAGAGAGCACCGGGCAGAGATGGTAACCAGACTGAGGTGAGGCAGTCTGCATTAGTTTATACTGCTCAACCCTGAGAGGACAGAGACACCCCGGATGTGATCATGGGTTCATTTTTAATTTTTAATGCTTCATATACTACTTTGATAGACATAGGTTCTACACACTCCTATGTAGCTAGTATAGTTTTCGAGAACTTGGGGATTTTAGTTGAGTGTACTTCTAGTGAGATTACTGTACTGAGTCCGTTGGGGCAATCTCTTTGGGTTAGTAGACTATATAGGAATGTTTCATTGGAAGTGCAAAGGGCTGTGTTTTCGACAAATCTGATAAAGCTACTATTGGGGGAGTTTGACTTAATTATAGGTATGGACTGGTTAGTCGAGCACTGAGTTAATCTGGACTGTGTGACTAAGAGGGTCGTTATGAGGACTGTGGATGATAAGGAGGTGGTTATGATTGGCGAGCATCGAGATTACCTATCTAATGTAATCTCAACTCTAGTGGCTGACAAATTGGTTCGGAAAGGGCGTGAGGCATATTTGGCTTACGTCAGTGTTTTAGTTTCTGGGGACTATTCTGTCAGGGATATTAGAACAGTGAGGGAATTTCCTGATGTTTTCCCTAAAGAGTTACTAGGTTTACCTCCGAATCGAGAAATTGAGTTTGACATAGAGCTTTTACCGGGTACAGCTCTTGTGTCCATCCCTCCGTACCACATGGCATTGAAGGAGCTTACAAAGCTTAAGGCTCAACTTTAAAAACTTTTAGATCGTGGTTTCATCTGTCCTAGTGTGTCCATCGACTACCGGCAGTTGAATGAACTGACTGTGAAGAATAAGTACCCACTTCCAAGGCTCGATGACCTGTCTGATTAGTTTCGTGGGGCTGCAGTATTCTCAAAAATATTTCTTCGTTCTGGGTACCATCAGCTTCAGGTTAAGGAAGCTGATATTCATAAGACAACATTTAGGACTCGTTATGGACACTATGAGTTCCTAGTTATGCCCTTTGGTTTGACGAATGCTCCGACTTCATTCATGGATCTGATGAATCGAGTTTTTCAACCGTATCTGAATCAGTTCATACTAGTCTTCATCGATAATATTCTGGTGTACTCTAAGACTGAGGATGAGCATGATGAGCATCTTAGAGTAGTGCTTCAGATACTTCGAGAGAAACAGCTCTACGCTAAGTTGAGCAAGTGTGAGTTCTGGTTGCGAGAGGTAACTCTTCTAGGGCACGTAGTTTCTGCTGAGGAGATTCGAGTTGATCCTAGAAAGATTGAGGTTTTGCTTGATTAGAAATTGCCTAAGAACATTTTTAAAATCCGCAGTTTTCTAGGTCTTGCGGGTTTTTATCGACGACTTGTTGAGGGGTTTTTACTGATTGCAGCTCCTCTGACTAAGCTTCTGCGTAAGAATGTTACATTCATCTGGTCTGATGCGCAACAATCGAGCTTTGAGAAGCTCAATTCTGTTCTGACTCAGGCTCCTGTTCTAATACAGCCTAAATCTGGTAAAGAGTTTTTGGTTTATAGCGATGTATCGCACGTCAGTTTAGGATGTGTACTGATGCAAGATGGTAAGGTTGTGGCTTATGCATCCCATCAGCTTAATTCACACAAGGGAAATTATTCGACGTACAATCTCGAGTTAGCTGCCATGGTATTTGTTTTGAGGTTTTAAAGGCATTATTTGTATGGTAAGAGGTGTATCATCTACACCAATCACAAGAGCCTCAAGTGCCTCTCATTCAAAAGGAGTTGAATCTTAGGCAACGTTTATGGATTGAGTTGCTCAATGTTTATGATTGTACAATAGAGTATCATCCCAGTAAGCCTAATGTGGTGGCCGATGCTCTCAGTCGTAGAGCGATGACAGATTTGAGAGCAATGTTCGTTCATATTAGTCTGCTCGATGACGGGGGTCTATTAGCTGAGTTTTGAGTTAAGGCGACTTAGATTGGGCAGATTCGAGAAAAGCAGTTGGGGGATAATTCTCTGGTTCTGCGATTCCGTCAGGTTGAGAGCGACAGTGCGTATGATTTTGGACTGAATAAAGATGGAGTTCTGTGCTTCTGAGGATGAGTTTATGTATCTAATGATTCTGATCTGAGGCAGTCGATTCTAAAGGAGGCGCATAGTATCCCTTATGCGATGCATCCCAGTGGTAATAAAATGTATCGGGATCTTCATGAGCTATACTGGTGGCTGGATTTCAAATGAGAGGTAACATATTTTGTTGGTCGTTGTCTAACGTGCTAGCAGGTTAAGGCTGAGCACCAATTACCTTCGAGTTTGTTACAACTTGTTAAGATTCCCTTGTGGAAATGTGAACGAGTAACGATGGATTTTGTTAATGGGTTGCCTTTAAAACCTGCTAAGAAGGATTCTGTTTGGGTCATCGTGGATCGATTGACCAAGCCTGCCCATTTTATTTCGGTCCGGATGGACTATTCTCTGCAGAAGTTAATGAAGCTCTACATCTCCGAGATTGTAAGACTGCATGGGGTTCCAGTTTCGATTATTTCTGATAGGGATCCTCGCTTTACTTTTCAATTCTAGAAGAAACTTCACGAAGCTCTGGGTTTGATATTGGACTTCAGTACTGCGTTCCATTCTCAGACCGATGGTCAGTCTAAAAGTGTGATTTAGATACTGAAGGATATGCTTCGGAGTTGTGTGATTGATTTCTGAGGTAGATGGGAGGATTTTCTGCCATTATTTGCGTTCGCCTACAATAACAGTTTCCAATCTAGCATCCAGATGGCACATTACAAGGCTTTGATTGGTCGTAAGTGTCGTACTTCGTTATGTTAGACTGAGTTGGACGAACGACGAATTTTGGCTCCTGAGTTGGTTTCCGAGACTAAAGATAAGGTTAGACTGATTTGGGATCGTCTGAAGCTGACTACTGATAGACAAAAGTCCTATGTGGATCTGAAAAGCTAAGATATTGAGTACTCTGTGGGTGATTTCGTATTCCTTAAAGTATCATCATGGAAGAAGGTTCTGCGGTTCGGTCGCAAGGGCAAGTTAAGCCCTAGGTTCATTGGGCTGTACCGGATTCTGAAGCGTGTGGGACCAATTGCGTATCAGTTAGAATTACCTCCAGAGTTGGATTGTATCCATGATGTTCTTCACGTCTCGATGTTGAAGCAGGATCGGTCTGATCCATCTCACGTTGTCTCTGTTAAGGAGATCGAGGTTAGACCGGACTTGACGTTTGAGGAGGAGCCGATTCAAATTTTGGATCGAGATATTAAGGTTTTAAAGAGGAAGTTCATACCGTTGGTTAAGGTTCTGTGGCGGAATTATGGCACTAAGAAAGCCACATGGGAACCTGAGAACTCAATGCGCCAATAATACCCTCATCCGTTTGGATCAGGGAAATTTCGAGGCCAAAATTTCTTTTAAGGGGTAGAATTGTAGCACCTCGATTAATTTATTGTTGTTTTTGTGAAATCTGACACAAATGTGTATCAGCTTCAGCGGTTAAGTGTTTTGGGTGTGTGTATGAGGTCTTAGGTTCGAGTCTCACATTTGGTAATTTTTGTTATTTTTTATCCAAGCCTTATCCCTGTTGGGTGGGCTTTTATAGTATTGTTTGTAAACTCATATCAGAATGACCCTGCTGGTTCGAGTGGTAAAGAGTTAGCTTGTTGGAGGTCTTGTGTTCAAATCCTTGCGTGAGCATGGGTGATAAATTTTTGCTCCGGTTGTCTAAGAGAGTTTTGGTGGAGTTAGAATTTGGAAGTGGTTGAGAGTTAGTGGGTTAGTTAGTAGGATAATAGGGGGTTGAGATTTAGTAGGATAGAAATTTATTTTTATTTTAATTCTTTTTGTAATTTTTTCTCTCTCTTCTCAAGAAATCTGACGTTAGTTTCCTTTCTTCTGCATATTTCATGTCAATTGACAAATTCTTATTTCTTCGCTCTCTGTTTTCTGTCATAATTTTGTTATTCCATTTTGGTATTTCGGCTCTTCGGTGTTGGCGTGCGGCTTCGTAAGTGTAGGGGGTATAGTTTAGGATTTTGCAAGTGTTTCTTAGCTTGCTGTTCTTTTCATTGATGTTATTTTTGGGTTTTGGCAATAGTTAATCGGGAGGAACGTAACTCGCCTCTTGCGGAATCATAGTCAGAATTGTTTGAGGAATTGGATAAGTTTGGAACACTTGAACTTCACTGTTTTCGATTTTGTTAGTTCGATTTAATTGAGGAGTAAGACTGATTGTGGGAGCTTGTAATGTCGATTTTTAGGTTCTGGTGGTCTAGAAAGTGGTTTCGCATCAAAACCAAACCAGGTGTGTACCCCTAAGGCAAGGAAACGAGATTCGACAAAAGTCAAAAATGGGGTCTATCGATGCCACACAGGTATGTGCCCGGCCGTGTGACTGACGAAGGTGTGACCGTGCGCATGACACGACCATGTGATGGTGTGAGTGTGGTCGTGTAAGCTACACGAGATAGGCCAAGTTGGGCATGTGGGCCACACGGGCTAGGCCAGGTTGGGTGTGTGGGCCACACGAGCGTGTAGGTCCATACGGGCATGCCACACGAGCATGTGGGTTTTGGGCTAGGCTATGTGGGCCACACAAGCAAGGACTATCTGGACGTGTGGGCCCAAAATTCTAAAATTTTCCCTAACGTCACACAGGTCGTTCTGATCGATTGTGGGCCTACCGTAGGGTCAGTAAGGTCTAACCAAACCCTAATTCATGTGATCTTATATTCTGATGGTCTGATCTGAGAAGAAAATCGATATGTATGTCTGATCGTACTGTTTACATATGTATGTTATTTGTATACGGGCATGTTAAGTATGTTAAATCTGTTAATTCTGTATCTGGATTCTGTATTTGTGTTTGGAGTGGGATTTGTATATGCAGAGAAAGTGATCGGTACGTGATCTTTAGCCTATATTCTGGCAGCTTGACCCTACATAGTGTGATGGGATGGTGTGTAGAGGATGGAGGTAGGATTTTGTATATCTGCTCTGCTTATCTGATTCAGCTATTTGTATCTGTCATGGACTTAGATCCTAATATGTATCCGACTACATATGAAATTCTGTGTATGTTGCATGACTATTTCTGTTGGGTTACACACGGAGTTTACGAAAACTCACATCTATTTGCTTGTTCTGTTCATGTACTCCAGAGACATAGGTGGGTTGGTGCGACTAAGGCTCAACGGTGACTACTTGACGGAAAACTGTTTCCATTTTTATTATTTAATGGTTTTTTCTAAAATTTCTGACTTTCGTGATAGTTTTGTAATTTTTTAACTCTCCGAACTTTTTTTCGACTGTTTGGTTTAAATTTTTGGTCTGGTTGGGTTATGATTTCTAAACTGCAGCGATTTGAAAAAATATTGATTTTACGCGAACAAAGGTTATTTTTGAAAACATGAGCGTGGTTTTGTTTTAAATGATTTTTTAAATTCCACTAAGAAATGATTTGGTTAACCTTAAAGGATAACATGTAACAGTCAATAATAAATATATAAATGAATACGTTTTCTTAAACTTGGACGTTCCAACGAAGTAACATCGGTTTCAAAACCCTTATTCGTGATACTCCTAGATTCGGTCATAACGTCTAGGCCGGGTTTGGGGTGTTACACTCCAAATATAATTTGCAATTTCTTTTCCAACAACCAGGTTCATTGCAAAAGAAACAAACACCCTCCTTAGGGGGTTTAACCTTGGGTTCATGTTTGGGCTTGGGGTGAGCATTGGACTTTCTAGCCTTTCACTTTCCCTTACCTTTCCTTTTCCTCTTTTCTTGAAGCCCTTTTTCCCTTTTGAACCATTAGAATGTGATTAGGCTTGGACTTGATATTCTGCTCAGGAATTTTAAGCATCGTATGCAGCTCAAGAATTGATTTTTCCATCGCATTCATGTTTTAGTTCATGACAAACTGGCCATAACTTTCAAGCGATGAATTTAGGATCAAATCAGTAGCCAACTCTTAGCTTAATGGAAATCCAAGTCTATCAAGGTGATCAATATAGCCTTTCATCTTTAGGACATGAGCGCTAACTACAACACCCTCAGTCACCTTACAAGAATGAAGTGCCTTGGTAGTGTCATACCTTTCTTGCCTTTCTTGTTGCTGGAACATTTCCTTAAGATTGTAAATCATATCATAAGCATCCATGTGTTCAAGATTCTTCTAAAATTCAGAACTCATGGTAGCTAGCATCAGGCATGCAACATCAATAGTCATTTTTATGCTTCTCATAAGCATTCTTTTTAGCTCTGGTAGCATTCTCAGTTGGTTCCTTAGGGTGAGGTTCATCCAGGACATAACACTTCCTTTCTTGTTTGAGAACAATTCTCAAATTTCAATACCAGCTAAGGAAGTTAGTCCCAGTAAGTTTGTCCTTCTCAAGGACTGATCGCAGTGACAGTATAATTACTATTGTTGGTCATCTACAATAAAATACAAAGTTTAATATGAATTTTGATAAATGAAAAGCTTCTACTAAATCAATAACCCTCAAGAATAATCATATCAATTTAGTGAGCCTAAAATCCATACTTCACTCAACTTTAATTTAGCTTTGGCATGACATTAAAATTAAGTTATTTAGGTAGGTAACTCTTACCAATTACATTTCATGTAACTTTTAGAAATCTAAGAGATTTTTGACATAATATGTCCCGACATGTTTAAATCCCATCTTATGTCTTTGGGCCTAAAACCATTTTGATAGCCTAATTAAGTTAAACCACTTTAAAAATATGAGTAGCATCATTAACCATCTTGTCTCACTAATATAACCTAACGTACTCCTACTTCGTACAACCTACATTAAAGTGATAAAAGCCTTGACAAGTATTCTAAAATGGATCGCATATAAACTTAAAATTTTATGTGAGGGATCTTTGTTGATTTTAATATTTGGTATATATGTATTAAAAAAATATGAGTATCACATACTAATAGATATCATCCAAGGCATTCCAAACTCATAGCATCACATATATGCATTAAAATAAACGTGACATTGTATGGCCCTAGTCTAAATTGATCTTCATAATAAAATATGAAAATTAAAAGTTAACCCAAGGTAATAAGCATCTCCATGGCATCGCCTTAGACCACCTACTTGTGTATAGTCATCTAGCTCATCCATCATCATGGTCTGATGGCATGACTCTAAAGGGGCTTACAATGTCTTCTTGTTATATTACAATAAAATTTACTTCTACTAGAGAAATAAAATTACAATAAAAAAATGACACGCAGGTCGTATTTAAAATTACAACCCCTTGTAAAATAATAACAAAATAATATGCCATTCACATAAACTTAAAAGGCCATACTATGCACCATGCAATAGGCAACACTACATACCAAAACATCATGCGATTCAAGCAAGCACAAGCATGATAAATATATAAAGCAAGACGTTCTGATACCACTGTCGAGATACGAGATAGAGTTTAAATCTCATATGAACATAATGCGGTGGAAAATAAAATTGATATCCCATAAACTACCAAAGATCTCATGCAATAAGTACAAATCGAAAATGGAATAACGAAAATTACCTTGTTTCGTTAAACTTCCAGATACTAGCGCTTGATTTGAATCGAATCTCCAAAGGTGTTGCCTTATTGGAAGACAACCACCCTCTACAAGTATCCACACTTGAACGAACGACGAACGATGAACGATAGAATAGAATGCTAGTTCCAACTTCGTTTTCTCAAAACTTTTTTTATTTATTCTCTCAAACGGCTGATAGCTAAAAAATTGTGTTTCTAGAGAAGTGTACATATATCACATATATATAGGGTTGAGTAAAACTGGATTTAAGGTTGTATATATATTTAAAACTCTTTTAAATAATTTAAAATCTCTTTCCTTATCTGATAAGGAATATATCAAATCCCATGATTATCTTGTTTATTATTATTTTTGAATTTAACAGGATTAGTAAAAAAATTACTATTTGTTATCATTTTGACTAGGAATTTAATTTCTAAAATTAAATTTGAATCAAAATAATAACTAATTATTACTCGTAATTTAAAATAATCTTATCATTATAAATTACTTAAAGAGAGCGATAAACTTAACCATTCATGTTCATTCTTAATGTGCGACCCTATAGGTTCAATTAACGTTAGCAGTAGGCCCAAATCATATTTGGTCCTACAAGTCATAAGTGGCCTCTAGCAAGACATTACGACTACCC
>JABEZY010274329.1:3570-50780 GCA_013467495.1 Gossypium gossypioides
TCATCAACAATACACAAGTTAGTGCATTATTACATAACTTACTTGAATTAAACATAAGGTAAGCCATTTTTACATGAACATATATCATTTGATTCATTCACCTTTTCATGAGAATATGAAATATTTCATTTGGTAACTTACCTTTTCAATCCCTTTTCTTACCCGTTGAACCATCTAGAATATCATCGGATACTCGAGAAAGCTCATACGAAGTGTGCTTAAACATATAACTGTAACCTTTCCTTTACATCATTGCTCACACGAGCTGTGAAATGGGCCTGCTCACACGAGCTATGGGCCGAAATGTAAGCTACACGATACTGCTCACACGAGCTATGGAGTATCTGCAACAACTGAATGACCTCAACCATTGGTAGGACATTTAAGACCAGCATCCGAAACATGAAATCCCTAATGACATGTCATTTGTATCCTACGAATTCCTAATGTTCAATCGGGACTCAATAATCGTCATCACATTGCTATGGATATACATAATTTAATTACATGGAAAATAACACATTAACATATAAATTAATATAACATTAAAATGATATTTATTCATACAAACTTACCTCGACAACTAGGGTGTAAAAATGAGATTGACTAATATGAGGCTTTAGATTTTCCCCAATCTAGGTCTGTACATAGTCTATCCTGATCTAAATAGATAAGTTTAATCCATTTAATATCCCTAGCAATCAATTTAGTCCATATTTTTACAAAATTACCATTTTCCCCTAACATTTTAACTTTTTACAATTTAGTCCTTAAGCTTATAAATTAAAATTTAAACATTTTAGTCCTCATTTTCAAGCTAGCCGAATTATCTAGGGACTTAAATCAATCCATACAAACCATCATTTCACAAATTTAACATGAACTTTAACTAAATGTCATTTTCATAAAAAATACTTTACAAAACTTGTTTATTATCAACAAGGACTCAAAATCTTTCATTAAACATCAAGAATAAAACAATAGCATTCATGGCATAACCCTAATAGCAATTTTACAAATTGATCCCTAAGCTAGCTAGAATAAGCTACAACGATCTCAAAAATATAAAATATTAAAAACATGACTTAGAATCATACCATGCAAGGTAAAGGTAGAAATCGAATGCTCCCCCTCTTTCAAAAATGGTGAATCGGCCAACAATGGAAAAAAAGGGAAGATGATTCCAATTTCCTTAATTAATTTTGGATTTATTTACCCATTTACCATTTTACCCTTTAAAAATCATCAAAATTTCATTAATACCCTATCCATAAATGTCCACTAACCCTTTAATTGGTCTATTTACCATCCAAGTCCCTTAGATTAAAATTATATAGCTATTTGACACCATTAACTAATAGAACTCTACTTTTGCACTTTTTACGATTGAGTCCTTTATACATAATTAATCATACAAACATCAAAATTTCTTAACAAAATTTTAATACGACCTCACTAACATCCCATAAACATTAAAATAATAATTTACTCATCGAATTTGTAGTCCCAAAACTATTGTTCTACTTTCACTGAAAACGAGCTGTTACAATACTGTAGCAAAAACCTTTGACAAAAATCATTCCATGATGCCACAATTCCTGATGGGAAAACATTCAACCATGCTTTTGCGCGATCTCTTAAAAATATGGAAATAGTTTAAGTCACAGAGTGTCTTTAGGAACACCTTGTTACCTAAACAAGTCGAATCAAGTAATAAAGTGATAAGTGAGATTGTCTCTGTAGGGACCAGATTAGGTATACAAATGGTCAAGTTATGATAATGATTAATGTTATGGGAAAATCGAGTTAAGTACGCTGTGGAAAATTAAAATAATAAGGATAAGTGCAAAATGTATACTGACTAATATTGGAAAATGTTAAGGCAAAGCAAGAATAAAAATGCAATGGCAATTACGAGAAGAATTATGTGAATAAAATGCTAGTGAATAAATAAATAACTAAGAATGCTATGGAAAAGATACTACGATGTTGATTGGAAGGTTGGGATTACTAAGAATCTGCCCTTACTTCCAATAATGCCTAAGCAAAACCGTACTTAACCTACTGTTCAGAAGAGACCTAAAGTGACCTGCCTCTTTTGAGAGAAAGACCTCAAGTTACTTGGCTTGTGTTTATAGGCCTTAGCACGACACCCTGCACTATTTTGTCTTCATTCTATACAAACACTGCTCTATGTATAGAGTCTGCTGTAGGTATTCAGTCAAATACCCACTTAGATCATTCAATTTTAGTCTAACTAATCCAACCTTTTCAGAATTAGATTCAGTTTATGTACATCTTGCACATTCATCCGTGTCTAGAGAATGCACGCATATAGTTGGGAAATAAAATCAATTGAATGAAATAGTAGATTAAATCAAATATATGCTTCAACCATTAAAGAAAATAAAAGTTTCATCATGTAATCCCAACCCTATGAGATTTAATTAATGGGTTGGTGATTAAAATTCAATTTCAAAATAACATCCAACATCAGTTCAATCAATTCAATTCAAGGGAGAATAGATTAAAAAATAATGGTAGAACTTAGGAAGATTGTTGTCACCAAACCAATCCACAATCCCGTAGCACAATGTCTTGTGGTGGCTGAGAGGGACAGCTTCAGCTTCCTCTTTCCATCTCTACTCAGCCGCTACCCTCTATTGTTGCCTCCGGATCTCCATACCGTTTAAGGTTTCCTTCTTTGACTTTTTATAAGAATTTGTTCCTAGGATAGACTTGGACTGAGGCTAGTATGCATTAAGTGTTAACTCAGTCATCTTCCTGAATTGCCACGGGATACAAGGTGGCAAATTGTCCAACCTTTTACCATGGTAAACCTTCACTCCTTTATTTCTTTCTCTACATCCTGTACCTACTAAACCACCAAACACAACCTTTCCACACCCAATTAAAAGTATCTAACATACAAACACAATCCAAGCTCCTAATACAAATGATAAAAATACTAATAAAATGTCCTACAATGCCACTAAATGTATCCAAGTACAAGCAATTATCTAGGTCTAAAGGAATGAAATATAACTCTTTTCAAGAGTTATCACACAACTACGCCAATCCCATGAGGACGTTATCAATCACAATAGCAAGCTGGACTCCACCATCAACACTTTGAAAGCCATATACGAAGATTCTGAAGCCCAAGACAAACAGATAAAGGAAGAGAACAATTAGCTGAAAGCCCAAGTGTTCTCTTAGAAGGAAACATCTAAGGCTCAAGAACAACGCGATAAAGCAGAGCTAAAATGTCTACGCCAATCCACCGAAGAAGTATTAAGGAAATATTAAGAGGATACCAAGAAGAATCTAAATGAGGCTCTGCCAAAACTGAGGTCCAACCTGGTTATCCACACTCAAGTGGCTACAGGCCCTATGAATGTAAGTCAGGTAGATTTTAACTATCTTTCAAAGGTCTCTACCGGGTCACTAAATTTTAATGTCTATAACCCTGAGGGCGAGGACTGGGAAAGTTTTGAGAACACATGGAAACAGTTAGTTGAATTCTTTTTCTCTATTGAGCCCGAGACAGAAGAAAAATAGGAAGACTTGGAAGACTTTATAGATTTGGAGAAAGTACCTGAGAAGCACCCCAAATAAAAGAGGTCCCTACTAAAACCACTGATCAACCCATTGGGGAGGGGAACTAAAATTTTCTTTCTGCTTTTGCTTGTACTTTCCTTTTCTACCGTTCATGTATTATCTTTCTGATCTTATTAATGAAACTTATCATTTTTTCCATTGTCCTTTTATCACAATATCACCAATATAACAATGTATCCTTCATACAAACAAAAATTTCAACATACTTAAGAGACTCAACTAGGTTTGGTGTACTATGCATATAGGACCAACTCTTACTTAACTGTTAGAGGATCGACTAAATCGAAAGCTCTAATACTAATAAATTTGTAACACCCTCAACCAACCCGAATAACTGAATCCAGATATTGGATGTTACCACAAACAAACACTTAGCATAAATTATAACAAAACTGTGAATAATCTTTTTCTCAACATACTTCTTTCAATATTATTTAATTACATAAGATATAAAGAAAAATATCAAAAAGTACAATAGACACATAAAGGTAACATAAGATGTTGCAACACAACAGTCTGTTAAAAATAGACTTCCTTGGTGTAGAGGACTATACGCTATACTCCTAAGATATTTTTATAAGCATATTATCCCTGCTCGCCATTTTTCTAGCGCAATCTTAGCTTGGTCTCTCCTGGAGAACTCTTTTAAATTGCCTTACCTGAAACATGAGTAAAACACTTATATATTCGCATATACTTAGTGAGTTTAAATATAAAATACCTTGAAGTCTTTCTAGTTGAAGTCTTCATTCTGAATATTTGGATTGTCGATCTATCTTTGGCGAACACCCTTATAACATTGGATACGTTTACGTTATCAACTATACTTATTGTATCGATTCTCTGTTTGCTACTTGGTTAACTCCAGATCTTACCAATAGATAACTATATATTCTCTTCTCTTAAAATAATAGATATACTTATAAAAAGGATATTTACATACAGCCCACTTTCTACGATTTTACCCTTAAACAACATATGACCTTTATCTCAAAATGGTTATTCACAAATACTTTTTTTCTTGGTGGATACCCCTTACAGATCTTACGTTTGGTGGATTCCCAATCTGCATTTGATAATTATCAGACTATCAATTAGATCATATCCTGACTAAAACCTAATTTATAATTTATAATTAACTTAAATTCCAACATCTGTGTTACATAGCATAAGAATGCCAAATTTATAATTAACTTAAATTCTAAATATCCTCAAAACAAGACATGATACTATCCAAATATGATGGATATTAGATAACTCAGATTTCAATCTTACATAGCGTAAACAAATTCAAACTACTGCAAACTCATACCTTTCATAATAAGATCACAAGCATATCCTAAATTGACAGTCTACTAAGACAGATTCCCTTTTTAGCAGTACAGAAGCATACTTTCTTTCACGAATGATCCCTTTTAAAAACATTCGGTTTCATCATCAGACTAATCATATCCAGTTAATTTTAGACATATCAGGTCCTTATCCTAGAATCATCTACAGAAGAAACCTCAGTACTTACCACAGAGGTGGATAACCATATTTTGCCACGAAGGCATCCTAGATGCGCCACATAGGCGTTTAATAATTTGCCACAAAGGCAATAGAGAATACGCCACTAAGGCTTAGCAGAATATGTCTCCAAAATTTAGCAAAATAGGCCATACAGACAACACACAGAATCATGTGATTACTGTCCCGACGGATATTCCTAGAAGGTACCATGGGTTTCACACACATGGACTTATACATTTTCCCATGTCATGATCTACTAATGTAGTGTACATATTACTGAAGGCATCACATTGAGTATTTTCATAGACATGGTCTTATACATACTTTCAATAACATGAGTCTCCACCACATGGTCTTATACATACTTTCATGTTGTGATTTGCCAATCTAGTCTACATATCTCTAGAGGCAACAACATGAATGTCGTCTTTCAGCGTGATCTTCCTATTTGGTTAGCCATATTCCTACCTTACTAGAGGCATTACAAATGGATATTGATTTATCCCACATAGATTATACTTACCCAATTCATCTTCTTACATGATCTGTTCATATTCTTTTAACAAAATTCACCTTTACTTACTTGATTTCATTTGCGACTACATCTCACAACATTTTGATCATACAATGATTCTTCTATCTTTAAAATAAATATTCAATGACATTACTTCGATTCACACACTTACTAGTTTTCCAAGACTCTACCATCATGTATATTTTACTTGAATAGTTAACTTGTAGGGTTCCGGATAGAGACTCACCTGATACTTACTAATACTGTAGCTTGGAGTTCTAAAACTCAAACATTTCTCTCGAACCAGTAGCAATAACTACTTAAATAACATACAACCACCATTAAAACCTAGTTATAGGCAAATTACTAACATCTTAATCATAGACAACCCACATGCAAGGCCTTGTATTCATAACCTACTATTATTAAACTTCTTAACAACCTTATTCTTTTAGAAACTTAACATGCAGAGTTATTAGGCTTACAAGGATGTCACGCCCCATCTCTGTTATTTAAATTTTGTTAGTTCATGAATAAGTGATTTATTTGGCCTAGTGGTTAAGAGCTTAATTAAATTCCCTTAGGTCTCATGTTCAATTCCTCACTCCATCATATATATACTTTTAAATTTAGCATTAAAGTCCTTGGTCAACCCCCATTTTTGTCCCCCCTTTTTGCCATAAGTATGAAATTCTTTCCTCTATTGTTTTACTCCACTTTCCTCCCTTATTCCTTTTTCAACTCCTTCTGTCCCCTCATTGATCCACTTTTCACTCCCTTTGTTCCCCTTGTTTCCATCTGTGTAGAGTGTTGACTAGGGTAGTCGTCCAACCTAGCAACTTATTCTTTTGGAAAAACTCTCTCTTCACTCTCTTTTCTCCTCCCTTTTGAACCATCCATGTGCCACCCCTATATGATAGTTATCCGCCACATCCTTGCTTCTTTTTCTTTCAGTTTGTGTGATAATCATCTAAACTACCACCAAACGCCACTCCTCCTCCACCCTTAAACCTTCTTTTTGCCTCCCATTTTTACCGCTATCACCTCCTATAGTCGCCGTCTCCACTACACTTCACCACCACTTTGACTCTTCTCTTCTCATCTCTTCAATCCATTATTTCCCTTTCTTTCTCTTTGATAAATTTCTCTCCTCTCGTAACTTATCAAGTTTCCACCCTTTTAATTCATTTGCCATCGTCCACCTCCGCCCGTTGTCGGCAAACCACTATAAACCGATAGTTTTCCTTTTTCTTTTCTTTTTCTCTTCTCACATTAATTTTATTATTAGGATTATAATTTCAACATATTCATACTCTTTAGTGCATGATATTTAGATATTGTAGCAGCTACTCCCAATCCTCGGTGATATTCACTACCGTGCCAGTTCTTGTTTATTAAAATTATAAGTAATAGTTATACTGGATATCATCAACTTTTCCTATCCTCTAAAGTGTTGACCGAATGCCATTTTATCTAACTTCGTATTTCTGGGTTGAAGGTTCGCTGTCGATGTGCGTAATCTTCTATGATTTAAGGAGCAGAAAACATATTGAATCGTAGAAGCATAAGTATTAACAAAATGATCAGCTTCTATTCAGAGCTTATATGATTAGACTCGATTCAATGACAACTAAAAATATTATTAAATTTTAATATTCAGATTTCGAACTTTTATCACCATAATTTAGATCTTAGACTTTGGACGATCGAATAGAGGTGTGTGTCTTACCTTACGTACTTATGTGTAAAAACAGAAGTGGTGACCATGTTAATATTATTATCATAAAAGAATAGATTAAATTTTTGTTAGTCTATTATGCCAATATAATGTTCAAAAGTGGGTTAAGGTATGTACCTTAATTATAAACGTTCTGTTAAATTTTCTGTTGATGGATGAAATTATTTGTATGTCCTGACACGCATGTTATGTGATTAAATGGCACAATTTACTAAGAAAAAAAGGGTATCATGATAAATCATGAACGTTGTATCTTATTTTGATATGTATGAAAAGAAAACCATGCCTACTATTTCTGTTAACAAAAATCTGATTCGCATGTTAAGCATGCCCATTATACTATTTCTGTAACAAAATCTGATCACATGTTAAACATGCCCACTGAGATGTTCCTATTTCTATATGCCATATCACGTGTATGGGGTTGGGATGATACTGAAAGGAGGAAGATTATGATAGTTTAATAATCTTCACATTTTGTTGGTTTAATCACATATTCTGGCAGTATATTTGTGATTCTAGTGGCTTGTCCACATATTTATCTGTTCTGGCAACTTTTCCGCATTATCTGGTGGCTTGTCCACAATATTGGTGTGTTATTGGATGGATGAGTTCTGGAGAACTCTTTTATGGTGTGTAGCGGAGATGGGTAGGAAATTTTTCTAAAAATTCTTGAATGATTTTTTGAAAATCTTTGCATTTACATCATCATGCATATTAATATAAATGAAATTGGAATGTTTATACTTTTTCTGCTATATTCTGAAATGTATATTTTTAATTACCGTTGTTACTTAGATTAAGGCTCACACCGGGATTAAATAGCTCACTTTTTAGTTTTTCAACATTTTAAATAATCCTTGAGTTTAGGACTTGGACGCGGCTGTTGGAGGAGTACTTGAATGGTTTTTTTACCTTAATTACCTAAAACTTTATTATACGGCATTTTGGGATTTTTATTATTATTTTTATGGACTGTAGCATGAGACACTATTTTGGGGATTTTTAAATTACTCTTGCATGTCTTAAGACTTTAAAGCTACTCATTTATGCTTTATCGAATATGTATGAATATCTGATTTTTAACAAATTATAAGATAACTTGTTCAAAATAATTAAAAATTTATTGATTTGTACAAAACAAAATTGATTTTTATCAAAATATGGTTTTAGCAAAATTCCACTACGATGTGTTAAAGTCTATTATTTTTTCTTTGAATATACAAGGTAGTTTTTTTCCTAAAATATTTTATCTTTACAAAAGTAACTCTAAAAACGCTTCACGAATTTATTCTTAAAAATTTATTTAGTTTTTTCAAAACAAAACAAGTGAGTTGGAAGTATTGTTCTTTAATTAAAAAGGCAAATTATTTTTAAAGAAGAATTTAAATAAGAATGTTTTTTGTGTCAATCCAATGGCCAATGTAATCTACAGGATTCAACCATAATGTATAGGTTGTGTTTGAGAGGTTACATTTAATGGTATCAGAGTCAAGTTCAAAACTTGGACTGTGGTTTTTCTTAAAAGTCTCAATGCATATTTTAAAGAGGGGCATTTTGGGAAAAACATGCCATAGATAAATTTTTTTACAAAGTTTGTACTTTAACAAAAAAAATTTTGAGACTCCGAAGTCGATACTAGATAAGTACTTTTTAATACTGGAACAATAGACTCTGAAACTATAGATTGTGAAAATGAAGTTAAACTATTAGACTAAAAACACTCAAGATTAATAACGAGAAGTCATTTCTAAACTGTAGATAATCGCATAAAACTTAGACCTATGATAGAAAAATGAATACTCGAGTAGTACAAACCTATGGCATGAGAGCTCGAGGAGTGCAAGACCATGGGATCCAAATTGATTCATCTGCGTCTCAAGTGTGCACTCTTGAGCCTATGGCTAAGCATGTTGAGAACACTCCTACTGCTGAGGATAGCCATCAGGAGCTTGCTGGCGATGCCGTATCGCAGGCCATGCTTAGGCTGCTCTAGCGAGTGGTTGTTGCCCAATCTAGGTCTGGTAGTCTTGGGACCATTGCTGATAGGCTTCGATCTAATTGAGTCAAGTTATTTAGGGACATGGTTGGGATGACCCCTACCGCAGTTGAGTACTAGATAAAGGTTATGGAAAGAATTCTAGATGATATGGAGTGTACCTTCGAGCAGAAATTAAGGGGTATAGTATCATTGCTGAGGGACGAGGCTTACCCTTGGTGGCAAGCCATTATGACATGTATTCGGGTGGAAAGATTGACGTGAGACTACTATCTGTAAGCTTTCCAGATGAAATACATGGGTAACAGATATGTTGAGGTCCGAAGGCTAGAATTCATTGAGTTGAAGTAGAGAGACATGTTTTTGGTCGAGTATGAGGCCGAGCTCTTAAGGCTTAGTCGGTATGCTCAGGGGATGGTTGTGACTGAGCAAAATAAATGTGTTAGGTTTGAGAAAGAATTAAGGTATGACTTGATGGTTCGGGTGGCCCCATACTAAGAGAGGGTTTTTAAAACTTTGGTGGAGAAAAGCAATATCGTTGAGGAAGTTAAGCGTATAGAGCGCGAGAGGAGGGAAAAGGTTAGGGCTCTTACTAAGAGGGATGTTGGTCCCACAGTTCAAGCTCCACAGCCTATTAAGCGAGCCAGAGAGGATAAAACTCGATAGAATAATGTGGAAATTGGTACTAAAGGAAGGATAAAAAATTGTACTTATTGCGGTAAACGACATCCAGGTGAATGTTGGAGAATTATAGGTGTATAATGCCATCAATCTGACCTGATTTACTGAGTCTGGATCTCGGGTGTTATTAGGCGATGCAAAACATTAGTAAAACAGTTTATTAATTTCTTCTTTAAGTTTGTTATCTGATGTCCAACAGAAAATCTCAACATATTTAAAATTTTGAAATGGAGTACATGTTAAACATCTTATTACAACTCATCCGATTCAAATCTCTACAAGTTAGAAAATTATTTAAGATAGACTTAAAAGACAAATTTTGAAGCTACTCCACTAGTCTTCTGTATGCATAATAGCCCAATCTGCCACCAGTTTGGTGTACTCTTGGTGTTGTCCCTCCAGGCGAAGCAACTTCCCAACAAACCTGAAAAGAACTAATAACCTCATAAGTAGAAAAGTACTTAGTGAGCTCCTTGACATTACCTTGGCATAGTCTTGTAATACTTTAGGACTTTCTATGGATCAACTTTTACTCTGTACCATTTGCTATGACTGATACCGTAAAATCTTATCTTTCTCGTACACATCAATTATCACATCCCTATTGTATGTAATCTTTTGTACTTAATTAGCTGGAGGAACTTTCCCGTTATTACATGAATATCTTGGTCTAGTATATTTTTGTAACAGAATACCCTTAGACACCACTTCCATCAATCCACAACTCAACTCATGCTCTTCTTTCAATTAATTTCTTACTGTCATTGTCTTGGGTGAACATATACATATGATGCATACTTTCATAGTTTTTCATACTACTAATTCTTACTTAGACATGCCTTAATTCATTTTAGTTCTTATACTCATACTGACAATTCACTGCGAGAAACATCTAGATGAACTCTATATCATGCTATAAAAGAATCTCATAATTCAAAATAGTATTGATTCAGATTTAGAATAAATTTGGAAGAAGATGTGACAACCCTTACTTTTCACACTTATAGATCATCAAAATAGACTTTTTCCTTGACATACAGATATATATCTCTATTTTTCATGGAAATCCCTTAAGACTTCATTCAAATCTTATTCTAGAGCATATAAATACCTTATCTAGGTCATACATGTTACAAAACTACTAGAACTTACTCATATCTTCCCACAACGACAAACATTCAGACCTTAGCTTACCAGATATTCGTAATAGTTCACGCCATAGAAACTTAGCAAAATACACCATACATGCAATATTTGATTAAAAACAACTTCTTAAGTCACTTGAGACTCTATCAACATGTATAATCCCTAGCTTGGTTAATATCATGAAACTCCCTAAGCTTTTGAATCTTTGAGGTGCCTGATTAAGGATTATTATTTTGCAAAATGTATATATGTTGAATAGGTCCTCTTCTTTTCAATTCTCATGTTCTTTCCTAATTTATTTTACAGGCTTCGAAGGCTTTGGCAATTCCTCTATCGATTTTATAAAGGTTAACATCTCACAGAATGATTGAAGTAGGTTTGAGAAGCTTAACTCTTTACTTATTTCTTGATTTTTTTATCCTCTAATCATGATGAAACTGATTTTGTCAAGAGGGAAAATTTGATATTTGACTTATTATTATAGTCAACTGTCAACTCCTCTATTGGCTTTATCTCATTTTGAACATCCTTTTGTACCATTTCTTCTATTCGAGTCTATTTAGTTCCTTTTGTTTGTCTTCCTAGATCAGTGGTGCTTGGCTCCTCAAGATTTCATCTTCTCAGGATATTATTGCTTTTAAGTTTTTCTTTTCATCTTTGCTTTCGCCTTGGGGTTGATCAAACCTGTGACAAAATATGTTTATATCTATGCCCCTGTTGTTTTTCTGCACGTAGGTTGAAATTTTGCCACTTAGCTGGCTTAGTTCTAACATTAACAATCTCTTATTTTCCTGAATTTCCTTTTCTTCATACACTCATTCTTCATAAATTTCATCGTCATAATCTATTTCATCATCAAACCACATGTACTCAAAGTTGTCCACGGTATTGCTGAATGGGTGGCTATTTCTACAGATTTCTTCCCTCTTTTCAATTGTGTGTGTTGTGATCTCTTGAAGAAAAGAAATATGTTTGTAATATAAAATAAATAAATAAATACAGAGAATTAATGATCGTATCTATAATTTATAAATTTCCCAATTATTCTATTAGAATGTAAAAATTAAAATAAACTTAGTAGCATTGCCTCCCTAGCAACGACGCCAACAACTTGACCGTTTTCGGATGTACTAACGTCCAGAGTATGAATACTGCAGCTAAAAGATATGAGATCGAGGTGGTGTCCGCAAGTATACGGGTCAGGTTGTAATATAGTTACAACGGAGTGGGTGAGTACTCCGAGGATAGTACCCAAAGGAGATGAGTTACTAAATTAATTCTAACCTAAATGCAAATAAATCTACCTAGTACTTTAAATAAACTATATTATGAATAAATATAAATAAGGGTTTTTGGTTTTTATAAATAAATAATTAAAAATAACAAAAACATAAATAAAAAGGACTTCGAAAAACTAATTTATAAACTTAATCAATTCTAGGCATGATTTATTAGCTCGCTTCGGTGGTCATATCTAATTCCTATTTCAGATTTCTACTCAATCATCTAGTCATTACCTTAGTAGGATCTCTTGATCTTCCACTAAACTAATGAGTCGGTAAGAACTACTTATCTCTCAACATCATAGTCCAGAATGGTTTAGGGATAAGGTGTTCACGAATAGATTATAACAATTTTGGCTTAATTCCCTCTTAAATGACTTCATATGGTTGTTAAGCCTAGGTTTTAAGTTCGTCCTCTCCCAAACAAATAATCCTCTAAGAAAACCTTACATAGTAACTAGTTAATCACACCTCCACTTCCCTAATCCCTCATAGATCTCATGGACACAATAAACTTGATGATAAAGATAAATATAAATAAAAAATCAAGAGAAAGGTTCAAGAGAATCCTGAATTTATTAATTGAAGAGCAAAATCCACAGTAGTTTGATCATGTTTACATCTCAAGTTATCCAAAAAACACGAATAGAAAAGAACTGAAATAAACCTAAAGCCTAAAAGAAGGGAAAATTGAAAAACTAAAACTACAAAGAAAACTTTAGAATATCAAAGTTTTCGTTAAACAAGTGCTAAATATGCCTATTTATAGAATTAGGGTAGTCGTCATCCTCAACCCTATATCAGCTGACATTCTCGTGTTTAATTTCCATTGTGTAGACCAAAATGCCCTTGGCTCGTAATTATTTCCGTACAAGGCTGATGTCGCGATACCCTAGTGCCTCTGTCAGGACATCAAAGGCAATATGCTTAGGTTTAGGGTAACTTTAGGGGTGTGTCACAACATCACTTGGCTGTGTGACTGCCTCCGGACATACAAACTCTCAGAGTAGAAATCCTGCACAAGATATGTCGAATAGACGATATCCGCAAGTATATGGGTCAGGTTTTAATATCGTTACAATGAAGTAGGTGAGTACTCTGAGGATCGTACCCAAGGGAGGCGATCACTAAATTAATCTTTACCTAAGCACAAATAAAGCTAAGTAGTACTTTAAATAAATTTTATTACGACTAAACATAAAGAAGGATTTTTGGTATTTTAATAAATAATGAACAAAATAATATAAATAGAAAAAATTTGGGAAATTTGCTATAGAAACTTAATCAGATCTGAGCATGGGTGACTAGCTCGCTTCGGTAATCATAACTAATTTTTGCTTCGAGTTCCCAATTTAATCAACAAGTCGTTACGCTCGAATGATCTCTCGATCTTCCATTAAAAATATGAGTCAACAAGAACTACTTATCTCTTGACCTCATAGTCCAGACTAGTTCAGGGTTAAGGTGTTCACAGATAGGTCATACCAATTTGGGGCTATTTCCCACCTAAATGGCTTCCTCGGGTCATAAAGCCAAGGGATTAAATTCTTTCTCTCCCAAATAGCTGATTGTCACTTGTGAATATGATGTGTGAATTGTGCAAGTATATACGTCGAACAAGTAATAAAGTGATGAGTGAGAACGTCTCCACAGGGATTAGAATGGTATAATTTGGTCGAGTTGTTAAAGTGAGGTATGATTAATGTTAAGAAAAAAATAATGAAAACAATACAATGATAATTTGAAGGAATAACGATGTGTGCAATATGTGTAACTAGTAAATAATGGAAAATGCTATGACAAGAAAATAGTAAAAATGCAAACGAATAAGTAACAACCAAAAATGTTATGGCGAAGATACAACGAGAAAGGATATAGGGCTTACGATGTTGATTTGAAAGGTCGAGATCACTAAGAATCTATCCTTACTAATAGTAATGCCTCGACAAAACCATACTCAATCTACTGCTTAGAAGAGTTCTAAAATGGTCTGCTTTTGTCGAGGACAAGACCTCAAGTTACCTTGCCTTAAGCGATATATGTCTATAGGCCTTTAGCATGGTACCCTGCACTGGTTTGTTTTCTTTCCATATGAACACTACTTTATGTCTAGAGGCTGCTACAAGTATTTAGTCAAACACTTGCTCATATCATTCAATTTCAACCTCATTAACCTAACCTTGTCAGAATTAGATTAATTTAATGAACATGATGTACATCCATCTATTTCTAGAGTTTGAAAATATGCAATTTTGTAAAAACCCATTGAATGAAATAGTGCATTAAAGCAGATCTACGCTTCACTCATTAAAGAAAATAAGAGTTTCATCAAGTAATCTTAACCCTATGAGATTTAGCTCATGGGTTGGCAATTAAATTTCAAATCTAAAGTATCATTCAACATCGTTTTCATCAAATCAATTCACGAAGAGTTATCAAGAAATAACGAAAGAACTTCGGGAAGATAGGAAGATAGCTTCCGCTTATGCAACCCACACTCCAGGGATGCAGGTCCTGTGGTGGCTAAGAGGGACTGCCTTCATCTTCTTCTTCTTGTCTATACTCAGCCGCTACACTTTACTTTTTTGCCTAAGGATGTCCATTTTTTTTCTTTTTTCTTTTTTCGCCTTTTTAGGGTTTTTCCTTTGGCTTTTATAATCGTTTTCCCTAGGTTAAATCCAACAACCCATGATTTTCTTCTCTATTTTTCAGGTTGATATATATGGTACAAGTTCAACTGGGCCTAAGACCGATACGCTTTGCGTGCTGACTGGACATCTTCTCGATATTGCCACGACATTCGTGTTGACAAATTGTCCAACCCTTTGCCCTGACAAACCTTCACTCCTTTACTTCTTGTTCCACATCCTGCACCTGCCAATCCACCACCACACACAACCTTTCTACAAGTAATTAAAAAAATAACTAACATTTAAGTACAATCCAAGCTCCGAATGTAATGCTAAAATAAGAAAAGTAGTAATAGAATGTCTTAAAAAGTAACTAAGTGTACCTAAGTACAAGCAACTAGCTAGATCTAAAGACATGAAATATAACTCTTTTCAAGAGTTATCACACCCCCAAACCTAAGTTATTTCTTGTCCTCAAGCAAAATATACATGAATGCAACAATTTTTGCCTACGCAGAGAACCACCTTGTACTACCAGCCCATTTAAAGAACAATATATACTTCAGTTCTCAACAATCTTCTATCTCTAAAAACTTGTTCAAGTTTCAAAGGTTTGCTGAACAAAGGTAGTACAGAAAATTGCTCCCTAAAAACAAATTTTCCTAAGTACTCATGTATGGTTTCTGGCCATAGCAAACATCTCTTAATTTACTCAGTTCATTTGTTACCTAAACTCAAGTTACTTTGTAACCCTTGCTCTAAGCCTACTCAAAATATTTATTAGTATTTTTTTCTCTTTTTTTTCTTTGAAGCATATCAGAGGATTTAGCATGTCACAAAATTCTTTGACTTAATAATCACAATGGAGCATACACTGAATTACCAAGTACTCAATCATGTCACAATTTAAATAAAAATCACTTTTGAAGCTAAGGCTTTTAACTTAGAAGTTGGATGGAGCAAACAACTACCTCCTTAACTACTCAGCCTATTACTACAGTGGAGTGCCCTTAATTTTCTTTTACACAATCTTACATGGACTCACCTTTCTATTCAACAGCACGATGGAGCAAACAAAGTGGTGCTGACTTACTTGGCAATTCTAAGCATTAGAGTGTCTAATGTCCTTTATTTAAGTAATGATGTGATAATGTGACTGAGTTTGGCTTCAAAATTCCTTAAGTTCATTAAAAGATACTTGCTATAGTCCAAAAATAACTGAGGTTAGGACATCTCATTTGAAAGAGGTAAGCTTCAAGCAACCTAACCTAGCTAAATTCACCTAATCCTCTGTCACATGTTCTAAGTGTATTGAAGAATTTAAGCCCATCATCAAACATCATACGTAAAGATTGTACTCCATATAGGCAAAGTAGTACTTAGTAGTTACGTGGCAGTGGCAAAACAAATTTAACGAGAGTAGAATGAGCATACGTACTACATATATAATATAGCCTTAATGCACAATACACCCCCAAACCTAAGGGATGCATTGTCCTCAATGCATGTATAGATATGTAATAGAAAAAAAATATAGATATGAATAGAAAATTTCATGGGAAAAGAAATAAAATGCATGAGGTAGGGGAAAAGAACTTCCTTGGCTTGGACTGGAGTGTAGTTACTTCATTCGGCCTTGCGAGTGGTTTTACGGGCTCTAACTTTATACCGCAGCTTCCTCTTCACGGGGCTCATTTCTTCCCCCTCCTTATCAGTTTTTGTGAGCTCATCAATAAGATGATCGATGTCACGATCTTGTACAGTTGTGGAAGCTAGTGGGGTGGGTGGAACAGGGTCCTTACCTTTCGTGGTGGTAGTAGTGGTAGTGGCAGTTTCATCTTTCTCTTATTCTTCTTCATTCTTAAGATTTAATGATGTTGTCTTTTGAGGCTCTTCAACAACAATTTCCCATTCATCAGTAGTGGTTCCCAAATTCGCAGATTTGGCTATTACAGTAGAATTTTAAGCTGGATCCTCTGCAACTTCAGGAATTAGAAGCAAAGAGGTGGGGAAGGTAGGGAATTCTGGCATCGACTTTGTAAAGTTCTTTTGTAGGGATCGTTTAAGAGCCAAATCTTTACTCCTCACATAAATCCAATATTGGGCTTGCCGCTCCTGGGCTTGACCATCTCTTCATTTAGTTGAAACTGTTGAATCTTAAAGAGGGAAATTCTTCACTCTAGTTGCTTTAAGGAGTGCAACACTTACTATTCGAAAGAGCTGCGAGATGCTGAGGGTGTTGCTATGGGAAAATGTGCACCAGCAGAAGTGGTAGCCTAACTATGCTGAGTTGATTTGGCAGCATCAATGCCTTGAACTTTGGCAAAAATGGCTCGAGACAATCCACCCTTGTTGGGGATGACATCCTCATCAGCATTGAGAGGGACTTTAGCAGTGCAACACAAAGCAGTAATGAGGGAGAGTAAGTTTAGGCTGCCAACATTTTTCTTGGCACACCGGTGCACCTCCTGAAAAATGAACTAGCCAATATTGATTTGCTTTCCATGGTGATAGAGTGTAATAAGAGCATCCTCTCCTTTGAAACAGTCGTGTGAATTGATGGCATGAGGTAGCTCTTAAAAAAATGGTACCACATTTTCCCAATAAGCTTTAAAGAAATCCTCTCAACGATATAGCAATCTTGATTGGAAACAGTCCAATGCGTACCTTCAACACATAAATCATTAAGACTTGAATCAACCAATCAACAATGACATTATCAGCGAAGGGTGTGTGTTCATCTTGCACATCAATGATCCAAAATTGGGAGGTAATATGATCTTCATGGAACAGAACTGAAGTGCCACGAACATAGATAAAAGGAGAATCAGGTGAATTAACATGTGCATAAAATTCACGAACAACCTTTTCAAAATTGTCCACAAGGTACAAATAGAAAATACTCCATCTGAGCTTCTCTACGATGGAGGACACAGACTCTTCATAGCCTATGTGTGGTTCGCCCTTGAACAAGAACCCTTGTTCGAAAGAAAAAGGGTCCTTTCAGATGTTATTTTTATATTTTGTGGCCGCGACATTGTTGAAAAAAGTTTTCGATTGGGTAGTGCTGGCCCACGACGATTCAGTAGCTTTTTAAGCAATCTTTACTTGTGCCATTGAAGGAGGATAGAAAGAAATCTCAAAAAATATGGTCAGAGGAAATTTACGAGAAGTTGATGAGAAAGAAATGGTAAAGATAAAAACTTTGTGGGAAACATAAGAGGCATGAGTAGTTGAAAAGTAGTGAGTATAATGTTGACAATTTAGAAAAATGAAACGTGCAAAGTAATCTTTGTGGCGTGGAGGAGGGAAAAAAAAGGGATTTTTTTTGGGGGGGGAATGTGAGGTGACCTAGCCCTAATATAAAAGTTTTGGCTTTTCCTCCTAGGGCTACCCTTGTAACAGAATGGCCCAAACTATCCAAAAATCTCTCCCTTGGACTTTTCTGTCCGGTCAACCCATGTTACCTTGTACCTCAACATTCATTCACCTAGTTTGTCACAGCATAATTTTCTTTTGAGTTGCTACGACAAAGTAATATTAATACAACAACTAATAGTCCCACACTTTTATTCTATCTTTGAAAATCTAGAAAAACTGCTCATTAATTAGAGATAAAAACAAAAATGAAAAAAATATTAAATAATTAATGATAACAGATAAAAAAATGAAATGAAAGTAAAGCAATTAAAGAAAAGAAAAAGAAAAACAAAACTACTAACTCAAACATCTCAGAGGTCAATGGATTTCTTGCTACAATCTACATGAGCACCCTAATAGTGCTTCAACCGTTGTCTATTAACTTTGAATGTGACCCTCATTTTCAGGTATTTGATTCTAACAGCTCCATGCGAGTACACTTGAGATACTTCAAAGGGACCTACCAACGAGATTTTCATTTACCAGAGAACAACTTGAGCCTAGAGTTGAACAACAACACCTATTGCCATGGTTCAAATTGCCTTGGCATAATTCTATTATCATGCCAGCGCTTGGTCTTCTCCTTGTAACATTTAGGATTTTCGTATGCCTGTGCCATGAATTCTTCCCTTTCATTTAGTTCTATCAACCATTTATGGCCAGCAGTGACCCAATCCATGTTCAGCTTTTTAATAGCCCAAAATGCTTTGTGCTCGAGCTCAACAAGCTTAAAAGGTGACATCCCCAATGGTGTTTTAAATGCAGTACAATAAGCCCACAAAGCTTCATATAATCTGGAGGACCAATCCTTATGAGTTAGGTTCACCACTTTTTCTAGAATCATTTTAATTTCCCTGTTAGAAATCTCAGCTTGCCTATTTGTTTGGGGATGATATGCCATGAAAATCTTATGTTTCACCCCATAATGATGCAAGACATTAACCATTGGCTTGCAACTAAAATGAGATCCTTCATAACTAAAAACAGCTCTAGGCGTACCAAGTCATGTGAAAATGTTATTGTGCAAGAACTTCATTACTGATTTTGCATCATTTGTAGGAAGTGCAACAACTTTGACCCAATTAGAGACATAGTCCATTTCCAACAGTATGTACAAGTTACCCACTGATAGTGGAAATGGACCCATAAAGTCTATTCCCCATACATCAAACAACTCAATCTCCAGAATATTTTGCAGCGACAATTTGTGTCTTCTAGATAGATTTCCTGTCTCTTACAACAATCACACGACTGATAAAATTCATGAGCATCCTTGAACAGAATCGACCAATAAAATCTTCACTGAAGTACTTTGGCAGCAGTTCTCATTCCTCCAAAGTGTCCTCCGTAACGAACTGAATGACAATGCTGTAGAATGCTATGTATTTCATCATCAGGGACTCACTTCCTAATTATCTGATCAGCACAATGCTTAAGCCCGATAATAATGCTTGGCATCATGAAGGAATTTTTGTCTTCTTTGGTTGTTGAAATCAAGTGGCATCACACCACTTACTAAAAAGTTTTCTATATCGGCATACCAAGGTAATGTCATGGCAACTAACAATTGCCCAATTGGAAAGTCTTTTTTAATAAGTTTTTCATTGCCATATTCATTTTTAGATTCTAACCTTTACAAGTGATCAACCATTTGATTTTCAGTCCCCTTTCGATCTCTAATTTCGAAGTTGAACTCCTACAACAAGAGTATCCACCTAGTCAATCTTGGCTTAGCATCTTTCTTTTCCACCAAAAACTTAATAGCAGAGTGATCCCTACAGACTGTGACCTTGGTACCAATTAGATAAGAGCGAAATTTATCAAATGCAAACACCACAACAAATAACTCCTTTTCCGTGGTAGTATAGTTAAGCTGCGCATCCATTAGGGTTTTGCTTGCATAATATATTGCATGTAGTACTTTGTGTTTCCTTTGCCCCAACACTGCTCCCACAACATAATCGCTAACATCACACATGATTTCAAAAGGCAGTGTCCATTCCGAAGCTATTACAATTGGTGCTGCTACTAGCCATTTCTTCAATTCCTCGAAAGCTACCAAGCAATGTTCATCAAAATAAAAAGGTCTCTTTTGCTCCAGTAAGGTGTACAAGGGTTTAGATATCTTCGAGAAATCCATAATGAATCTTCTATAAAATCCCGCATGACCTAAAAAACTTCTAATACCCTTGACACTAGTGGGAGGTGGCAATTTTTCTATTACTTCAATTTCAGCTCTATCCATTTCAATCCCTAGTTGCGATATCCTATGCCCCAGAACAATTCCTTCACGAACAATGAAGTGGCATTTTTCCCAGTTTAAAACAAGATTTGTTTCTCGATAACGGCACAGAACCAATTCCAAATTTTTTAAGCAATCCTCAAAATCATTGCAAAACACAAAAATCGTCCATGAGAAATTTAAGGAAATTTTTCACCATCTCCGAGAAAATGATGAAAGGTTGTTGGAGCATTACATAACTCGAATGACATCCATCTAAATGCAAAATGTCCATATGGACACGTGAATATGGTCTTCTCTTGGTCATTAGGAGTGATGACAATATGATTATACCCTGAATAACCATCCAAAAACTAGTAGAAAGCTTTCCTAGCTAATCTATCTAACATCTGATCAATAAAAGGTATGAGAAAATGGTCATTCCTAGTTCCCTTGTTAAGCTTAAGATAGTCCATGCATACTCTCTATTCTGGGACTGTGTGAGTCAGAAGGAGCTCATTGTTATAATTACTCACTACCGTGACACCTACTTTCTTGGGTACACATTGTACAAGACTCAGCCATGAGCTGTTTGAAATTGGGTAAATAATGTCAGCATCAAGCCACTTGATAATTTCTTTCTTGACAACTTTTTCCATGATCGAATTCAGTATTCTCTACTGTTCAATAGAATTATTCTGGCAATCCTCTAACAAAATTTTATGCATGCAAAGAGCAAGGCTAATTCCCTTTATATCAGCAAGGATCCATCCTAATGCATTCTTAGATCGTCGAAGGACCTCTAACAACTTGACCTCTTGCTCGAGTGTCAACTCCGTAAAAATTACTACCGACAAAGTGATGTTGTCTCCCAAATATGCATATTTTAAATGCTACGGCAAAGGTTTCAACTCTAGTGTGGAAGGCTCCTCTATTGAAGGTTTAAGAGGATTAAAAAAGCAATATGATAAATCCAAGCATTCAAACTTCTTCCCTAGTCTATCCACAAACTGCTTGGCTTCTATAAGTTCACCAATGTCCTCAAAAATTACTGCATCGCTCCGCTCAAGTGAGCCTTCATCACTATCAGAATTTCTGTGGCAAAATTTTGCAAGCTCTTCCTCTACTGCTGTATCTATCAACCCAATGGCATGGCATTCTTCATTCTTATCAGCACATTTCAATGAATCAAATACATTGAAAGTAATCTGTTGATTATTTACCCTCATGGTCAGTTCACCTTTTTGCACATATCTTAAAGTTCTACCGGGGGCAAGAAAAGGTCTTCTAAGAATAATTGACACATCCTGGTCAGCTTCACAATTTAAAATAAAGAAATCTGCAAGAAAAATAAATTTAGCTACTCTTACCAGAACATCTTCAATTTTACTTTTAGGATGTGCATATGATCGATTAGCCAGTTGCAACGTAATCGTAGTAGGTCTTACTTTCCCAATTCCCAGGTTCCAGAAAATAGACATAGGCATTAGATTTACACTCGCTCCTAAATCACATATTACTTTACCAATATAATGATTTCAAATTGAACATGGGATAGTAAAACTCCCTAGGTCCTTCAACTTTGGAGGTAATTTATTTATCAACATTGCTGTGCACCCTTCAGTGAGAGCAACAATCTCAAATTCTTCCAATTTGCGCTTCTTTGACAGTATATCTTTCATAAACTTCACATAATTGGGCATCTACTCCAAAGCTTCTACTAGCAGTATGTTGACATGGAGTTGCTTCAAAACATCCAAAAATATTTTGAAATGAACATCCTGTTTAGAATTATGGAATCGCTAAGGAAAAGGTAGAGGTGGTCATCCTTCAAGTAACTGATATTGTTTTGCTATGGCATTTTTATTGGCAACATGATCTGATTTTGCTATAACATTCTTCTATTTATGCTTTTCAGGTGCAGTATGCTTTTCAATTGATTCTGAATTCTTTCCATGGTTGAGTCTGGAGTTGTCCTCTTTTATAATTTTATCTTGAACAACATAATCCAATTGTGTCCCACTTCAGAGAGTGTTGGCCTTGCACTGTTTTTTCCCTTGTGTTCTCAAACTCTCGATATCACTTGTCAATGCTCCTTATGGCATCGAATTTAAAGCATTCGCTATCTGCCCTACTTGACTTTAAAGAGCTCTGAGGGACGCAGCCTGGCTCTGAATTACAGCGTCATTTTTGGCCATATATTCCTTCAGAAAAACTTCACTGGAGGTAGAATATGTTGTTTGACCGTGTTGAACATTTTGCCTCGGCATTGGATGATTATAACCGGGCGGTGCACTATTAACATTCTGTCTCGCAACATTATTAAATTCCCTACACTTTGATTATTCCAACTAAAGTTCGGATGCTGCATCCACCCTGGATTGTAGGTGTTGGAATAAGGGTTATTATTCTGGTTAAAATTACTCATGTAGTATACAGATGCTGGGTTTGATGGGCATTCATCAAACACATGGTCTTCACCGCAATAAACAAGTGATAGTCCAACTGATTTCATCTACTGGACTGTAGTGGGCCTCATCATTATTTTGATCATATTAGCTAAAGAAGATACTTGGGCTGTCAACGAAGTGATTGCATCAAGCTCAATGGTACCAGGTGCTTTCTTACCCAACCCAACTCTTGTGGTAGGATATAGATAATCATTGTTGGCAATCTTTTCCAAAATCTCAAATGCTTCATTATAAGATTTATCCAGCAATGTACCATTGGCAAAAGCATCAACTACCATCCTCATATGCCATTCAACCTATTATAAAATATCTCCATCTGCGTCCAGTGCTGGATTCCATGCATCAGACATTTCCGAAGTAATTCTTTAACTCGCTCCCAAGCTTCATATAGCATTTCATCCTCCAATTGTCGAAAAATGTGATGTCATTTCTAAGCTTGGCATTCATATTTGGTGGATTATACCATAGCAAAAATCTCTGGCAAAGATCATTCCATGATGCTACTGTTCCCGACGGTAAAGCATTCGACCACGCTCTTGCACAATCTTTCAAAGAGTATGGAAACAATTTAAGCCGCAAAGTGTCTTCAGGAACACTCTGTTGTCTGAATAAGTCACAGACTTCTAGAAAAAGTCTTAAATACAATCTTGGATTTAGTGGGTAATCCACCAAACTGTCTTACTGTTTGCAACATATGAAACATTATCGGTTTCAGCTCAAATTGTTGAGCTTGTATGTGTGGTTTGACTATTCCTGGATTCAAATCATCCAAAACTGGAACATGTTCCTAAATCGGTCTATCTCAATCATCTATCACACGATGAATAGGAAGATCAACATTCTGACCAATTGGATCACTATTGAGACCATGATCATTCAGACTAGGATCATTCCCTTGCCTAGTAATATTATGTAATTCCCTTCTTCTCCATCGCAAAGTTCTTTCGATTTTTGGGTCAAACGGATACTCTTCGTTAATAGGAATGCTTCTACTCATGCACTGATGCCAACAATGCAGTAATTAAATGCAACTAAGTTAGCTAAAACTAAGAAAACAAAAAGAAAAGAACAAAACCAAATTTCACCAATTGCCATTCCCCGGCAATGACACCAAAAACTTGTCGCTTATGAACATGATGTGCGAATTGTGCAAGTATACACATCGAACAAGTAATAAAGTGATGAGTTAGATCGTCTCCACATGGACTAGAATGGTATAATTTGGTTGAGTTATTAGAGTAAGGTATGATTAATGTTATGACAAAAATAATGATAAGAATGGAGTGGTAATTTGAAGGAATAATGATGTGTGCAATATGTGTAACTGATAAATAATGGAAAATGCTATGACAAGATAAGAGTAAGAATGCAAACAAACAAGTAAACAACTACAAATGCTATGGTGAACATACTACGACAAATGATAGAGGGTCTACGATGTTGATTTGGAAGGTCGTGATTACTAAGAATCTTCCCTTACTAACAGTAATGCCTCGGCAAAACCATACTCAATCTATTCCTTAGAAGAGTTCTAAAATGGTTTGCTTCTTTCGAGAACAAGACCTGAAGTTACCTTTCCTTAAGCGATATATGTCTATAGGCCTTTAGCGTGATTCCCTGCACTATTTTGTTTTTTTCTGTATGAATGCTACTCTATGTCTAGCGGTTGCTACAAGTATTCGATCAAACACTTGCTCATATCATTCAATTTCAATCTCATTAACCTAACCTTTTCAGAATTGGATTAATTTAATGAACATGTTGTACATCCATCTATGTTTAGAAGTTTGCAAACATGCAATTTTGTAAAAGAACCATTGAATGAAATAGTGTATTAAGCAGATCTACGCTTCAGTCATTAACGAAAATAAGAGTTTCATCAAGTAAATCCAACCCTATGAGATTTAGCTCATGGTTTGGCAATTAAAATTAAAATCTAAAGTATCATTCAACATCGTTATCATCAAATCAATTCATGAAGTCTAATCAAGAAATAATGGAAGAACTTCGGGAAGATACGAAGATAGCTTCCGCTTATCTAGCCCACACTCCAACAATGCAGTGTCCTGTGGTGGCTAAGAGGGACTACCTTCATCTTCCTCTTCTCGTCTCTACTCAGCTACTACCCTCTATTTTGTTGCCTAAAGATCTCCCTTTTTTTATCTTTTTTTTATTTTTTCACCCAATTTAGGGTTTGCTCCTTTGGCTTTTATAATTTATTTCCATAGGGTAAATACAACAGCCTATGATTTTCTTCCCTCTTTTTTAAGTAGATATCTTTGGTTCAAGTTCGATTGGGCCTAAGACCAGTACGCTTTGAGTGTTGACTGGACATCTTTCCGGTATTGCCACGACATTTGTGTTGACAAACTGTCCAACCCTTTACTCCAAAAAACCTTCACTACTTTACTTCTTGTTCATCATCCTGCACCTGCCAATCCACCACCATACACAGCCCTTTCACAAGTAATTAAAAAAATAACTAACATTTAAGTACAGTCCAAGCTCCTAATGTATTGCTAAAACAAGTAAAGTTCTAATGGAATGTCCTAAAATACATCTAAATGTACATAAGTACAGGCAATTAGCTAGATCTGAAGGCATGAAAACTCTATATAATAATCAATTAATCATACCTCCACTCGCTATTCCCCCATAGGAGGATTAGTTCCTCATGGATCTCAAAAACATAATAAACTTGATATCGAAGATGAACAATAATAACAAATCAAGTGACAAAAGCTTAAGAGAAGCTTGAGTTGTATTTAATTGAAGCACAAATATCTACAAAGAGTTGATTGAGTTCCACAAATAAGATATTCCGACAAATGCAAAATTGAAAATAACCTAAAGTCTAAGAAAAGGGAAAAACTAAAAACTGAAACTATGAAGAAAATTATACAATATGAAAAGTTGTCATAACAAGTGTTGAATGAGCCTACTTATAGCGTTAGGGTTGCGGTCGTCCTCAACCCTAGGCTAGTTGACGTTCTTGTGTTTAATATTTGATTGTGTAGACCAAAATGCCTTTGGATCATAAGTATTTCTCATATAGGACTAGTGTCGTGACACCCTAGTGCCTGTGTCGTGACATTGAAGGCAGCGTGCTCGTACTCAGGGTAGCTTCAGGGATGTATCGCAACATCCCTTGATTGTGTCGCAACACTGAATACAGTTTTGGATTTCTTGCTCTCTGCTCCTTATGTTCCGACATCTAACTCCCGGTGTTGCAACAAAGCTACAAGTATTGAGTTTATACACCCTCTAATGGTCTCTTGCACACTCACAAAGTATATTAGCTCACCCGTAGACCTTATTCGGCCCCGAAGGTCAATAAAAGATTCAAATTACATTTTTTATTAAATGTAAACGAAACTAAAAAACATAATTAAAACATAATAAAAATTATTTTATTTAAGCTCCTCAAGTGTGAAAACTAGTTCAATCTACTACACCGAATTACGGCAGATCAAACTCCCCCACACTTAAGTCATTGCTTGTCGTTAAGAAAAGAAAACAAAAATAGTAATTAAAAGAAAACGCTTGAGCAAATATATTACAAATGTTAGTTTTGGAGCACATGACTAGGCATTTCATATTTAGACATAATCTTGGCATGATATATAGCTGACTTACTGTTTTTGACATCAAACACGTAAGTTTAGTATATTACAAAGCATACAAACATTAAGGGTTTCAAATGTAGGGATTCATCAATAAGTTATACAAGTAATTTGATTATCCAAGCAAAATACAAGCAGTTTTAAATGCCATTATTTAGTATGATATCAATTCGTAAATAAGTCTACTTAGATCGCATAGGGCATTTCGACTTGTAACGTTCTGAGGCTTAGGACATGTATGGAATTCAGGAACAGTAAGCATCAAATTGTTTCTAACATGAAAATAGTTTGACACATCGTATTTTCCCCTATTCTCCCCTCTTAGTGACCCTTACCCGCTTACTGCCTTATTTCTTCTTCTCTCACTTTTCTTATTTCTTCACATAAGAAATCACAACATAATACAACAATTATGGCTATCTCACTAGTTTGTGTGCAGTAATGAACGAGTCTCTTTATATTTGGTGACTTTGTCACTTTTCTTTCTTCTTTTTTCAACACATTTCTCATTCAAGAATTCTTTTACTCTCACGAACTCTTTTTTTTCTACTCATTTTTTTTGAAATTTTCTTTTGCTGCACATATTTGCTAATCGATAATAACTCTATCATACTAATCTTTCCTATTTCACTCTATTTTTACAAAATTATGTTGTAATGTATCTACTTAACCATCAAATGGTATAGCCAGACATCTATAGTAGTGCAGTTTACGACAAATAAAAATGGTAAATACAAATTAACATTTTTGGCTCAGATTTTTCATGAAGGTTCATCAAGAAGTGTTTTCTAGCTCAAATGTAGGTACTTAAGATGAATAAATAGGGTTAGCTTTTTGGCTCTGGGTGTATACAAAAAAATGCCTTAGGTTATCCCTAGGTATCTCAATATTCACAAATTTAATTACCCAAACAATCACAATTTCAACAATTTATCATACATACTAGCATGCTTGTTTCCCTGTATTTCCTATATCATATGGTACATTCAATTTCTTAATGCCTATTCACAGTGTAATATATAGGACTTAGTAGTCTAATAAGAAAAATTTTAAAATCATCAACTATAATGCAAAATTTATAGTAAATACAATCAACTATATGCATGCTCCTAACCAATCACTTGTATTTGTACAAGCTCAAGCATGCAATTGAAAATAAAAATAAAAAGAAAAACCTAAAAATTGAAACAAATTTCCTATGTTACCACCCACACTTTAGATAACACATTGTCTTTAATTTGTAGCCCTAAAAGGATAATGAAAGAATTTATCCGATTGATTGTGGTAGTTTTGTAAGCTGTTGGTAGGTATTTCCTCCTTTGATCGTTGTGAGTTCTAAATTGTTGTGGTTCTTCCATGTGGAGTTCCTACATAGGAACCTTCAAAATAAAACAAATTAAAATCTATTGTTAGTCCTATTCCTAAAACTATTAATTACAGTCTTTTAAAATAAAATGGTTAATTCAATCTCCTTCCTCTTCAGAGGCTAACTCCTTTGCCTCTTCATTATCACTTCCCTCTTTACTTTCATGTTCTTCTTCTGCACGATGAGTTTGCATCCACCGTGCGAATTCTTGAAGAATCAGACCCATTTCTTACATCCATCATATCATTCTATCTATTTTTACTTCACTACTCTTACCCATTTTTCTTTGTAATGTCATTTTTTCTTTTCTTTTGAGCAAGGGAGGGACATCCATATTTTCCTTTCTCTTTTAGTTCCAGTCTATAATCTGTTTTAGGTTGAGTTCCATGTACTCAGTGTACATAGAATCACCGATTAAAATTTTTGTTGGGCACATGAATTTCTCGTTCTGTTTCATAGGAACCTCTACGCTTTTGCAAAGTGTCGTCGTGAGATGGGGGAAGAAAATCCCAACCTGCTGGCCATTGACGTAGTGTTTCATACTTCGATGGATCCATTGCCCTATGCATATCCATTTCCTCTGTAAAATGTCATATAATAGAATAGCTTGGAATGTATTAACATTAGAAATGTTAAGAGTAGGTGTAATTCTAGTGCTAATAAATTGCATCCCCATTTTAGCTACCGAAAACATTATAGCTTGATTAAAATTGGTCGATTGTACAGTATCTAGTCGGAGGTTCCATCCTCCTCAGTTTTCAGGTAAATACTTGATGATATTTTCCATATCAATGTCTTTAAATTTTGTTAAATCGATATTCTATAAGTAATTAGTTTCATAATATAGAGCATAATAATATTTGCAAATCTTTTTTGGGTAGAATGGCACATCCTTAGCCCTTATTATCATTTTTTTCCACATAAGACTATGTGATCTTCGGGTTTCCTCGTCCTTAAGAGAGGCATAAAATTTTTGCACAAGAGGAATAACAACATTTTCTTTTAGGATTGTGCAAAAACGCTCCCATCAATGGTACCGTACTCAAGACTAAATTTCATTACAAAGAACCATCGATGGTTCGAATCCCTTTTGAATAAAGGTTTTGCCTTGGAGTTCGAGAAAATATTTTTTAGCATTTTTGTTTCGAAAATTTAGAGGATCCAAAACTGTTGGTGGTTCTTGTTCATGCATTTTTCTAGATTTCCTTGGTGGCATGTTCGATATAATCCTATGCTAACATTCAACAAGATATCAAGTAATGTTTCCAATGGAACAGTAAAAAGAAGTTTAGAACCCTTAACCTCGGGTTGAGATATGTTGGATTACTCGTAGAGATGTTGTTTGTGAATGCTTTGTCTTGGTTCCTGCACTACTAAGAAGAATTGTGTTTTAATTTGAGAAAACGGGGTTTTAAGGCATTGAAATTTAAAGTTTTTGAAAGGGTTAGAGAGGGTTTTAGAGTCTAGAGGAGGTTGATAATATGTTTTAAGGCTAACATAAGGGTTAGATTAGTGTTAAAGATGGATTAAAACATGGTTTATGTCGTTGGGCTTCGTAATCGAGTCGGGTCAACCCTGTAGAAAATTCCAACAAAGCCATGACATAGGGGTTCTGTGTTGCAACATCCCTGGCAGTTTGTCATTGTCGCGACATTGGGGTTTGATGTCGTGACTCACAATAAAATTTTTGAAATCTGGGTCGACTGTCTTCTATGTCCTGACATAGAGGTGATATGTCGTGACATCGAGATGATGTTCTTGATTCTTTGCTACTAGACATGGTGTTGTGACATGGAAGTTCCTTATTGCGACATAGACTCTGTTTTGAGCCAAATTTCCACTCCCAAAGTGTTATTGGTTCCTATAAAACTCAATGTTAGTAAAAGTTAAAGTCTAAACTAAGTAGTTAGTTAAACATATAAAAATGTACCTAAAATTATATTTTAATAAAAGTTGTCAAGTTTTGCTGCCAGATTCATCTATCAACTCGGTTAGTGTTCCCGAGGATGCTTTATTTGTCTTATTTCTATCAGTGTTCGTCCATCATCCTTCATGTCATTCCACCTTATTTTGTTCGTCCCGCTCTTTAAATTTACTTTTTTGGCCTGCACTAATCACAGAGAATACTTCACCTGGCATAGGGTTGTTAAGGATTTTTACAAATATTCCAAAACATTGTCTCCCTAATCTTTTTCTATCTACCTCATCTTATTAGTGACCACAATTAAAAATTCCAATTTCACCATTGATCTTCATGGTTAATTCATTTTTTTCCAGGTCAATAGTGCATTTTGACGTTACTAAGAATGGTCTACCTAAAAAGATAGGTATCTCACGATCTTCCTCAGAATCGAGTATTACATCATCTATTGGGATGATTTACATCATCTGTTGGGATGATTAAGCTATGCACTTTGACTAACACATCTTCCAATACTCCTTTCGGATGTACGGAAGATCTGTTTCCTAATTTTAGTGTAATTTGAGTGTTCTTAAGGTCTACAAGCCCAAGTTTTTCGTATATAGATAGAGGCGTTAGATTTATACTAGCTCCTAAAGCACATAAAGCTTTACTAAAATAAATATCCCCTATCTCTATAAGGATTGCAAAACTTCTTGGATCTTTTAGTTTGTGGGGAACTTTTCTAGATATGATTGTACTACATGAGGCGTTTATGTTAACTTGCTCTCCTGTTTTAATTTTCCTATGCCTAGACATAATTTCTTTTAAGAACTTAGATTATTTAGGGACTTAGAAATTCATCTTCATCCCGCCTTTGTTTTTAAGAGGCAAGTTAACATTTAGTGTTTTAAATAAGTTCAAGAAACTTAGAAATTCATCTTCATCCCGCCTTTGTTTTTCCTCTAGCCGTGAAGGGAATGGTATCCTCATCATTACAGGTTCTTTGATGGACTTATCTTTTGGCTCAACTGTCGGTTTGGCTATCTCTTATAGTTTCGGTTTTGATTCTTTGTCAACTTCTTAGGGGTATTCCCGAAGATCTTCAGCATTCCTTTTGGTTCACTCGTGTGTCAAGGTCTCTGAGCTACTCAGTATTTTGCCTGAATGGAGTGCAATTGCTTTCACATGCTCTTTCCCTTCCCTTCGAGGATTATCTTTAGTATTACTAAGAATGCCAATGTCAATTTGTCTCTTAATGTCTCCCATCATACTCATCGATTAGCTCATCTGATCTTCTAGTTTAGTTAATGGTTTTGCGGAATTGGTGCACTCAGATTGCACCTATTTCACGTTTGTCCATATTGACTGCATTCCCCCATGATCCGATCCAAACATTGACTACATACAGTATGGTCATTTCGGTTGGCCCTTTCCTGAGGCTTCTGTAAATAAGGAGGTTGATAATTAGAATTTTTAACCTTGTTAAGATTATTACCTCCTCCTTGGTGTTCGCCCCATCTCAGGTTTGGATGATCTTTCCATCCAGGATTATAAGTATTTGAATAGGGATTTCCAGCCCTATTCCCGATGTAATTCACATCCTTGGTAGGATTATTGATGTAATGGAAGAGAGATTTGTGTCCTCTATATATAGATGATACACTGGATGACAATTCTATAGAATTTAACCTGTCCACTATCTATTGGTATCTATCATCCTCTTGATCTACTTTGACTGTAGATGGCTTCTAGCCGTAGGTGTAGTTTTTGGTTGGCCACTAGTAGGAATTCATCACCATATCTCTATTAATTCATATGCATCATCATATGGCCTATTCATTAAGGCTCCTCCTGTGGCTCTATCCAGTCCCGATCATGAATGTGCATCCAACCCGTTATAGAAAATTTGCAATCTTAACCACTTGGGGTAATCCATAGTGTGGGCATATCTGAATTAGCATTTTAAGACACTCCCAAGCTTTGGGAAAACTTTCTCCTTTCAATTATTTAAACGTTGCAATCTCTCTCCTTCAAGTTCTTCCCATGTCGTAATAGATCCTAGTGCCTGTGAATCTAAGCAAAAGAAAGCGTTACCTGTTAAGGAGAAGGGGAATAATCGAAGACGAATATCTTCATCAGTGACCCCGTTGTTTTTAAATGTATCAAAAAATTGAATGAAAAATTTTAAATGTTTATTTGGGTCCTCCGTTATTATGACTTGAAACTACAATTTTTTCTGAATCATCTTGGTAATTTTGGTTTGATCTCAAAATTATTAGTCGTGATGGCTGACCTTGTTATACTTTCTTGAACCATCTCAAGACTTGGTAGCGCATAGTTCCTTAGGTTTCTTTCATTGTGCACCGGATGTTTATTAGCAGGTACTTGTGGTGGTCGTGATAGATCTTCTGGGTTATTATTGTTAACTTAGTTGAACAATAGATTATCTCGTGGTGGTAAATTTCCTGCAGTAGGTTGATTGAGTTGATTGAGTTCCACAACTCAAATCTCCCGACAAATGCAAAATTGAAAATAACCTAAAATCTAAGAAAAGGAAAAAAAACTAAAAATCAAAACTATGAATAAAATTATACATTATGAAAAGCTATCAGAACAAGTGTTAAATGAGCCTATTTATAGAGTCAGGGTTGCTATCTTCCTCAACCCTAGGTAAGCTCACACTCTCGTTTTTAATATTTGATTGAACAGACCAAAATGCCCTTGGCTCATAAGTATTTCTTGCACTAGACTGGTGTCGAGACACCCTAGTGCCTGTGTCGTGACACCAAAGGCAGTATGCTCGTACTCAGGGTAGCTTTAGGTATGTGTTGCGACACTGAAGGTAGGCTTGGAATTCTTGCTCTTTGCTCCCTATGTTGCAACATCAAAATCCCCGTGTTGTAACACAATGAGAAGTATTGAGTTGGTATGCCCTCTACTAGTTTCATGCGCACACACACAAAGTATATTAGCTCACCCTTCGGCCTCATTCGACCCCTAAGGGCAATAAAAGACTGAAATTACAATTTTTATTGAACGTAAATGAAACTAAGAAAAATTAATTAAAACATAATAAAAATGCTTGTCTTCAAGCTCCTCAAGTGCGAAAACTAGTTCAATCTACTACACCGAATTATGACAGATCACTATGTCGCGACACCAAAGGAAATATAGCATTTCGGGTATTCTGCTCCCTATGTTGCGACATTGAAATCATTATGTTGCAACACAGTGACCAACTTTGAGTTCTTACGCCTTTGAATGGTCTCCTGCACACTTAATAAGTATGTTAGCTTGCCTTTAGGCCTCATTCGGCCCCTAAGGTCAATAAAAGACTCAAAATACACTTTTATTTAATTTAAACTAAACTAAGAAAACATAAATAGAACATACTAAAATCGCTCATATTCAAGCTCCTTAAGTATGAAACTAGTTTAATTTGCTACACCAAATTACAGTAGATCAATTTGTAATTAAATAAAAAATAAGACATATTGTCAAGCATTAAGGGTTCACAAATTAAACTTCAAGAAAACAGAAATAAACATATGGTAATTTTCTAAGTTTCTAAAATACTCAGCAAGGTCAACAAAATTATGTGCTTTTTAGCCCAAAAGACTATCCTATATTGCCTTTTTGGTCTAGGGTTCGCTTGCTCTACCTTTCTCGCATGTAAACTTCACTTGGATCACTCATCTTGTAGCTCCTTACCTTGCGATCTACATACCTGTAGTGTTTAGAAAAGAGTGTGTGAGTCCTTGCGAACTTAGTAAACACAAAAGAAACATTAATAACCACACAATAAGCACACAAAATAAGATTTTAGGGTTGCAAACTAGGGTTCGCCATTCTTGTGCGAAGTCTCGTTCACAAACGCTTACAGTTAGACAGCTTAGTAAAAATGTAGTATCTTGTAAATCACATTCTTATTTACTTGCTCATTCTTATTGGATAATCGGATCTCCTTATAACGCCTCAGAGTTACTCAATGAGTCCTTACCATTTTCCATAAGTGTAGCACAATGTTAAACACTCTCCAACACACCAACATGTCCTATTCAATGGAGTTCAGTCAACATTCCCTTATCTTCTCCAACCTCTCCCAGGGCCTCAATGCCCAAAACATAAAACATATAGGTGAGTACTCACAATCCTATGGGATGTCGTTATATCCAACAGATTTTGAAGGTTATTTTGAAACATTTACTTAACATAGAGCTTAGAAAACATATGATCATATAGAGCTCGCATGACACTGTACATGAAAACACATAATTAAATACTTTCATAAAATGAGGTAATAGAAAAGACTTACTCTCAGAACTTAGGTCAAAATAATAAGCTCCTTATTAACATTACGATTCACAAATCCAAGTGGCGAACCCTGAAAACTCACCAATTTGCTTGAAAACTTAGACAAGCTTTGCTATTCTCTTGACTTTGCCTAAAGATGGTTCTGATACGTTCACAACAAACATTCACAAGGTACAACAGCACATTCAAGCACATACATGAACATAAGCGATCCTAGGTTCGTACATGGTGGACTTTTAAATGAACCTAGTTTCTCTTGTTGTGAAGATTACTAGAGAACATGACCTTACCTTGAGTTATAAGTGTTGGGCTCTAAGGAATTGGCGATAGAATGATCGGCAGTAAATTTAAGAGGAGAGAATATGAAAATTCCCTCAATGGTAAGGGATTAATTTATAGGCTCTAAGTGTCCTAATGTCTTTAGGATACTTTAATCATAATAAAAATAGGAATTAATTACGTGTATGGACAATGTTGCAAAGAGAAAGGTAAGTTGTCTTTCCTAGCTGAGGTGAAACTCTACTTCGACCATTCTTACTTATGATTCATAACCCAAAACTGTAATTACAGTTTCACCGGCCAATTGGCGAGCCCTGCTTCACCAAGCCTGCTCGCGATCTAAGTTCACTAAATCATCTAGCGTACTCCAGTTTGCCAAGCTTACTGGCGTGCTTTAGCTCACAGAACTTGTTGTTAGTACACCTGTTTGCCAATCTACTAGCATTTACATGCTTGTCACGCTCTTGGGTGATCTCCTTTTTGGTAAACTCCTTGGTGAACCCAGCTCGCCTAGCTCCATACTCTTAGGCCCTACTTCGGGATGCTACAACTATCCATTTCATAAGAAATTTTATCCTCCAAAATACCTATGCTAGAACAAGTGAGGGTATTGGTGTCTTATGGCTTCCTCTGTTTCCCAAGTGGCTTTGCTGGTCTTGTGATTTCGCTAGAGCACTTTAACTAGAGGTATGTTTTTGTTTCGCAACCCTTTGTCTTTGGGAGCTATAATTTCTACTGGCTCTTTTTCATAAGTTAGATCAGGTTGCAACTCAATTTCATCTGGTGAAACAACATAGAAAGGGTTCGTACGATACTTCCTTAGCATAGACATATGAAAAAAATCATGGATTCACTTTAGTTTTTGTGGCAACTTAAGTCGATAGGCTACTGGACCAATCTTTTCTACCACCTCATAAGGATCACTGTACCACAGACACAGTTTCCCTTTTTGCCCAAATCTTAGAACCTTTTTCCATGGTGAGACCTTCAACAATACTTGCTTGCCCACTTGGTACTCTATGTTTCACCATTTTGGATCGACCTAAGACATTTGTCTATCTGAAGCAGTCTTCAGTCATTCAAATATCACTCTCACCTTGTCTTTTATTTCGGAAACTAGCTCTGGCCAAACAATTCGCTTATCATCTAATTTTTTCCAACACAAGGGTGTTCTAAACCTCATTCCATACAATGCCTTGAATGGTTCCATCTGGATACTTTCTTCGTAATTATTGTTATATGAGAACTTTGCCAAGGGTAGATATTGTTCTCAGCTTCCTATGAACTCTAATACACAGCTTCGCAGCTTGTCCTCCAATACTTGTATTACCTTCACTAACTAACCATTTGTTTGTGAATGATAGGTAGTATTGACTTCTTGCAAACATTTCCAAGACCTCGATGTGAATCGTGGATCTCGATCAGAGGTAATGAAAATTGGCATGCCAAGAAGTCATACTATTTCTACGATGCATAACTTTGTTAGCTTTTGCAAAGTGTATATAGGGCGAACTACTAAGAAGTGCAAACTCTTAGTAAGGTGATCAACAATTACCTATATTGCATCTATCTTTGTCGAAGTCAGTGGCAAGCCTATCAGAAAGTTCATAATGGTCCTTTTCCATTCCCATTTTAGAAATTTGAGTAGTTGTAGTAGCCCTGAAGGATACTAATGTTCAGCCTTCACTTTCTGACAAACAAGGCACTTTGCCCCATAGTTCGTAATAACTCGCTTCGCCATACCCTTATCTGAGGCTTTCTTTTCTTTTATTTACTGCGAAAGGGGTGGTTTCACCTATAATTTTACGAGCAATCCCCCATCTCTTGTCACACTGACCGCCTTTGGACGTAGTAATGTCTAAAGTGTGAAAACCGTAACTAAATATGTGGAATTGAGGCAATGTCCACAAGTATACGAGTTAGGTTGTAATATAGTTACAACAAAGCAGGTGAATACTCCGAGGATCCTACCTAAGGGAGGCAAGTACTAGATTAATTCTAACCTAAACTCTAATAGATCTAATTAGTATTTTAAATACACTATATTATGAATAAACATAAATAAAGGGTTTTTTATAATTAAAGAACTAAAAATAACATAAATAAAAAGATTCTTCGAAAAACTATATTATAAACTGGATCAAATGTAAACATGGGTGATTAGCTCGCTTTGGTAGTCATAATCAACTATCGACTCGGGTTTTCTTGTTCAATCAACTAGTCAATACCCCAGTAAGATCTTTCAATACATCCACTAAAATACTGAGTCGACAAGAACTACTTATCTTTCGACCTCACAGTCCAGACCAGTTCAGGGTTTAGGTGTTCACAGATATGCCATACCAAATTTGGGTTAATTCCTACCTTGATGACTTCCTCGGGTTGTCAGGCCTAGGGTTTAGGTTCTTCCATTCGTGAATAGCTGATCCATTAAGAAATCCTTACAAAATAGTTAATTATTCATACCTTCACTCGCTAGTCACCCATAAGAGGATTAGTTTCTCATAGAGTTAATAAACATCATATACTTGATATTGAATATATGCATTAAGAACAAAACAAGAGTAGAGTTTAGAGAAACTTATTTGTATTTTATATATGAAGTACTGGAATCCTCAAACATTTGATTGTATCTTCAAACATTTGAAGTGCTGAAAAGAAGCTAAAACTCGAAAAGAAAGAAAAATAAACTGAAAACTAAATTTTGCAAAGGAAACTAATAATATGAGAAGGTGTGTATAACAAGTGTTAAATGAGACTATTTTTAGATTTAGGGTTACTATCATCCTAAACCCTAGCAGTTGACGTTCTTGGGTTAAACATTTGATTGTGGAGACCAAAATGCCCCTGCTCATAAGTGTTTCCTGTATAGGACCAATTTTCTGATACCCTAGTGCCTATGTCGCGGCATCAAGGGTAGTATGCTCATATTCAAGGTATCTTTAGGGGTATGTCACGACACTGAAGGCAGTCTTGGAATTCTTCTATTTTTCTCCCTATGTTGCAACATCAAACTCTCTATGTTGCAACACAGTGACCAGTATTGAGTTAGCACACCTTTTAATGGTCTCTTGCACACTCACAAAGTATATTAGCTCACTCTTAGGCCTCATTCGGCCCCTAAGGTCAACAAAAGGCTCAAATTATAGTTTTTATTAAATGTAAATGAAATTATGAAAATTTGACTAAAACATAACAAAAGTTCTTATATTGGAGCTCCTCAAATGTGAAAACTAGTTTAATCTACTCAACCAAATTACGAAAGATCACACACTCAGACCTACAAATAGAGCTCGTAGCTCACTCACTGATTTTCTAGTTAAGGCACCTACAACCACGTTTGCCTTTATTGAGTGATATACTATCATACAATCGTATTCTTTTAGTAAATCTATCCACTTCCTTTGTCACAAGTTCAGTTCTTTCTGTGTCAGTAAGTACTTGACGCTCTTATAGTCTGTGTAGATAGTACACCTTTTGTCTCGTACAAGTAATGTCACCAAATATTGAGTGTGAACACCACCACTGCTAACTTCAGATCATGCGTTGGGTAGTTTCAATCATGAGACTTCAATTTTCTGGAGGCATAAGCCACTCACCACCCCTTATTCCTGCATCAACACGCAACCAAGACCCATGTGCGAAGCTTCACTGTAGACCACAAAGTCTTTCCCAAGTTCTGGCTGTACCAACACAAGTGTTTTAATGAGTACTGTCTTAAATCTCTCGAAGTTCTTTTGTCTTTCTTCTGTCCATGTGAACTCATCTTTCTATAATAGCTTTGTTGAAGGTGTCGCAATAGTGGTGAACCCCTCAACAAACCTGCAATAGTAACTTGCGAGCCCTAGAAATCTTCGCACCTTTGTGACACTTCTTGGTGATCTCCACTCTAGAATTGCCTCGATCTTCTTTGGGTCCTCGCAAACTCCCTCTATTGAGACCACATGACCCAAAACGACTACCTCATTTAGCCATAATTCATATTTGCTGAACTCCACAAACAATTGCTTCTCTCACAATATTTGTAGCACCATTCATAGGTGAGCATCATGTTCTTCTTCTATTCGAGAGTACACCAAGATCGTCTATGAAGACCACCACACGCTGATCCAAGTATTCATGGAATACTCAACTCATCAAGTCTATGGATGGAGCAAGTGCCTTTGTCAATACAAAAGGCAGGACCAAGAATTCGTAATGCCCATACGTTGTGTGAAATGTTGTTTTCAAAACGTCTGCTTCTTTCACATTAAGTTGGTAGTACCCTAATTGCAATTTTATCTTTGAAAATACCGCGGCACCTCGCAACTTATCGAACTAGTCATCAATTTGTGGTAGTGGGTACTTATTTTTGACAGTCAGTTTATTCAACTATCTGTAGTCAATGCACATTTTCAGACTTCCATCTTTCTTCTTTACAAACAATATTGGCGATCCCCATGGCAACACACTTGGTCAAATGAAACCTCTTTTGAGCAGCTCTTGTAGTTGAACCTTCAGTTTCTTAAGCTCTTTTGATACCATTTGATAAGGAGTAATGGACACTGGAAAACTACCTGGGTTCAATTCAATGGCGAACTCCACTTCGCGGTCTAAGGGTATTCCAGGTAGGTCGTCTGGAAATACATCTGGATAATCTTTCACTGTAAGAATGTCACCAAACCCTATCATCTTGTTTTGAAAACTCATCACATAGGCAAGGTAGGCCTCACAGCCTGTCCCTATCAACTTTTCTACTCTTATTTCCGAGACCATGTTGGGGAAAAATTGGGTTCGCTCACTGACCGCCTCTAGACGTACCAACGTCAAGAGTAGAAATCCTGTACAAAATATATGAAAAGGTGGTACCTACAAGTATACGGGTCAGGTTGTAATATATTTACAATGGAGTAGATGAGTATTCCGAGGATGGTTCCCAAGGGAGGCGAGCACTAAACTAATTCTAACCTAAGCAGAAGTAAATCTAATTAGTACTTGAAATGAATTATATTACGATGAAATAAAATGAAAGGTTTTTTTGATACATGCTAATAATAATAAATGAAAGAAAATAAATAATTAAATCATGTAAAATCAAATAATAAAATATATCAAATATTGGCATGGGTGATTAGCTCCCTTCGGTAATCATAATCAACTGTCGTTTTAGGTTTTCTTATTCAATCAACTAGTCCATATCCGAACAGGATCTTCTAATCTTCCACTAGAATATTGAGTCAACAATAACTACTTATCTCTCGACCTCATAGTCCAGACCAGTTTAGGGTTTGGGTGTTCATTGATAGGCCAATTAAAATTTGGGTTAATTTCCCACCTTAATGACTTCCTAGGGTTGTTAGACCTAGAGTTTAGGTTCTTCCTTTCCTGAACAGTTGGTCTGCTAAGAGAACCCTACAAAATAATTAATTAATCATACCTCCACTTGACAATCCCCCACAAAAGGATTAGTTCCTCATGGATCTCATAAACAATATAAACATGATAGAAATAGTGGACATGAATAATATTTCAAGAGTATAAAGTTTAGTAAAAGCCTGATTTGTATTAGAATTGAGTGTAGAATCCATACAGACTTTGACTATGTTACACAAATCTGATTTCTTCCACAAAAGCGAATAACAAAAACTGAAATAAACCTAAAACCTAATAAAAGATAAAAACTAAAGACTAAACCTAAGAAGAAAATTAGACAATATGAAAGTTGTCCATAACATGTGTTAAATGAGCGTATTTATAGACTTTAGAGTGGTCATTGTCCTTAATCCTAAGTCCTTTTCCGTCCTTAAGCTTAATGTTTGATTGTGCAAACAAAAATACCCTTAGCTCGTAATTATTTCTCGTATAGAGGTGATGTCGCAACACACCAGGTCCTGTGTCGCAACATCGAGGGTAGTATGCTCCATCTTTAGGGGTGTGTCGCGACACTGAAGGCAATCTTGAAATTCTTCTATTTTGTTCCCTATGTTGCGACCTCCAACTCTCCGTGTTGCAATACAGTGACCAGTATCAAGTTAGTAGGCCTTCTAATGGTCTCCTACACACTCATAAAGTATATTAGCTCACCTTTAGGCCTCATTCGGCCCCTAAGGTCAATAAAAGACTCAAATCACACACATTATTAAATGTAACTAAAACTTCAAAAAGGTAATTAAAATGAAACCAAAATGCTTGTGTTCAAGCTCTTAAAGTGCGAAAACTAGTTTAATATGCTATACTGAATTATGACATATCAAACTTCCCCACACTTAAGTCATTTCTTATCCTCAAGCAAGGCAAACAAAAGTACTAAATGACCAGACGACCCTTGAACCGATATGGTACAAGTGCTAGCTTTGGAGCACATGAATAAGTGTTTCATATTCACACATAATCTCGGCATGATATATAGCCGACTTACCATTTCTAATATTAAACACCTAAGTGTATTATATTACAAAGAAAATAAGCATTAAGGGTCTCAAATGTAGTAATCCATCAATAAATTATACAAGTGATTTGATTATCCTAGCAGAACACAAATTGTTGTAACTGCAATTATTCAGTATGATTTCAAATTGTGAATAAGTCTACCTAGATCACATAGGGCTTTTCGGCTTATAACGTTCTAAGGCTTTAGACTAGTATGGAATTTAAGAATAGTAAGCATCAAATAGTTTCAAGCATGAAAATAGTTTGACACATCATATTGCCCCCTATTCTCCTCCATAGTGATCCTTTCCCACTCACCGTCTTATTTCTCCTTATAAGAAATCTCAGCATCATATAGTAACTACAACTAGCTCACGAGTTTTTTGTACACTAATGAATGAGTTTTTCTATTGTTGTGACTTTTTCACTTTTCTTTCTTTTATCACGATACCTCACTCACAAATGCCTTCATTTTTCACATATTTTTTTACTCTCGTAATTTCCTTTTTGAAATTTTCTTTTTGCACTTTTAAGCTAACCTATAATTACTATACTCTACTGATCTTTCCTATCTCTCTATTTTTACAAAGCCACCATAATGTATCTACTTAACCCTTAATATGTATGGCCAAACATCTATAATCATGCAGTTCAGGACCAAAGAAAACGGTAACACAAATTATTGTTTTTACCTTAGGTTTTATATATAGGTTTATCAATAAGTGTTTTCTAGTTTAAAGTAGGTATTAAGGATAAATAAAATCAGTTTAGGTTTTTGGCTCTGGGTGTATACCAAACAATGCCTTATGTCATCCCTAGGTATCTCAATATTCACAAGTTTAATCAACCAATCAATCACAAATTCAACAATTTATCATTCATATTAGCATGTTTGTTTCCTTGTATTCTTTCTATCATTTGGTAAATTCAATTGCTTAATGCCTATTTACAGTGTAATATATAGAACTTAATAGTCTAATAATAAAAAATTTTAAATCACCTATCCTCATGTCAAATTTACTATAAATAGAATCAACTTATGTCATGTTCCTAACCAATCACTTGTATATTTTTACAAGCTCAAGCACACAAGTGATAAGAAAAATCAAAGAAAATCGTAAAAATTAAACAAATTTTCTATGTTACCCCCACACTTTAGAAAACACATTGTATAGTTACAATGGAGTAGATGAGTACTCCGGGGATTGTACCCAAGGGAGGCGATCACTAAATTAATTCTAACCTAAGAAGAAATATATCTAATTAGTACTTTAACTGGATTAATATTACGATGAAATAAAAAGAAAGGTTTTTGTGATCTGTGCTAATAATAATAAAAGAAATAAATAAATGACGAGAAATTAAATAACAAAATATATCAAATATGGGCATGGGTAATTAGCTCACTTTGATAATCATAATCAACTGTCGCTTCAAGTTTTCTTGTCCAATCAACTAGTTGATATCCCAACTGGATCTTTCGATCTTCCATAAGAATAACGAATCAGCAATAACTACTTCTCTCTCGACCTCACAGTCCAGACCGATTCAGGGTTAAGGTGTTCACAGATAGGCTAGACCAAATTTAGGTTAATTTCCACCTTAATGACTTCCTAGGGTTGTCAGGCCTAGGGTTTAGGTTCTTCCATTCCTGAAGAGTTGATCCGCTAAAAGAACCATACAAAACAATTAATTAATCATACCTCCACTTGCTAATCCCCCACAGGAGGATTAGTTCCTCATGGATCTCATAAAAAATATAAACATGATAGAAATAACAGACATTAATAATAATTCAAGAGTATAAAGTTTAGCAGAAGCCTAATTTGTATTAGAATTGAGTACAGAATACTCACAGAGTTTGATTATGTTTCACAAATTTGATTTCTTCTACAAAAGAAAATAATAAAAACTAAAATAAACCTAAAACCTAAGAAAAGAGAAAAACTAAAGACTAAATCTAAGAAAAAAAATTATACAATATGAAAGCCATCCATATGGAAACACAAAAATATAGACTTTTTCAACACTTTTTGAGCCCTAATTCTTGCAATTTCATAGTAATTTTTGTTGAAATTTATACTTTAATTATAAAATAATTAATTTGCACTTAAATTATTAACATATTGAACTTTAATTATTTTTATAATAAATTTACACAAATTTGGTTTATTTTCGATTATTTTGCACAAAGGGTGAAAATTGACTCAATAGACACCTCGAGAGGCTTGAATCGTTGGGGCAATGTTGTGCATCAAGTGATCAAGAGCAAGGCTAATAATAGTTTCCAACCATGGACGGTAAAAAAATATGTATTAAAAAAATTTTATAATTAATTTTGATCTAAAATTAATTGGGCTAAAAATTAATTATAAGTTTGAAGATGAAAAGTGGCCCAATTGTGTTAAGTAAAGAAAATTGGTCCACGTAGCAAATAGGGCAGCCCAAACCATCCGTAGAGCTGACCCAATCCACTGATTTTATCTTATTTCCACACTTTGAAAACAGCCCTTGAAGTTTCCTTAAAATCCTATTCAAAACCCTCCACTTTTCGTGCCCTCAAACTTTTGCCCTTAGTTTAAAATAGCAAGTTTGAGCCATTCAAACTTGCACCATATGTGGCCAGCCAAAGGAAGAGGAGTGGCTGCTATTTATTTGCTATTTTTAGCAGTCATTCCCACCTATAAATAGCCCTCTTCCGTTCCTTATTCAACACACCTTTCATTTCCCACACATATCTTCTTTCCTCTCTTCTATTTCCCTTTATTTTTTTCATTTCCCTTGTCCATTTTCTTGCCAATTTCCCTCTTGAAAAAGAGCATTCTTCCACCTTGGAATAGTATCATTCAATTTTTCATAGAGGCCTCTGTTCAACAGAACGAGCAGAGAAGAATAGGAGCGCACTAGTTGGCTTTTAGAGAAATATTGTATTTGCTTCCTAGTTCCCTTCTCTTTAATTTTCTTCTTTATGTTGTAATCATGAATATGAATAATTTTTTTTTGATCTTGTTCTAATTAAAATGGCTTAAATTAATTCGTGTTAGATTGATTGCATTTTATCCACTTAAATTATTAAAATCATGTTTGTGTTGTTTTAGGCCTTGGTAAGTTGTTCAATTAAATAAAATCATGCTTATGTTATACTTGCATTATAAAATGTAAGGTAACAAATGAATTAATTATTAAACGTATTGAAATTATAATTAATTGACACAATATTTAATTGGTGCCTGTTTAATCTTCTAAGGTAGCTAAATGTTAAATTAGTGACGGTATTAAACAGTACATTAGCCTTGCATAATTTGCAAGATTATTTTGATTAAACTGTTTCAATATAGAAATATATTGTTACCTCGCTTAATCTTTTATGTGTTTATCAAGATTGATTAATTGTTTGAATTGACATTGAAAAATGTTCAATAGATCAGTTAATTTAGTAAGTATGTATGAGCAATACTTAGAAAATTACCAAGTTGTCGTGAAAATATTCATAAGAACATGAACATGAGTTTAGTAATTCTAACTTAAGGAATGTAATCGATCTAACACAATTATGTCATCTTGATTAAAACCATCTTTTGAAATCATGCATTGAAATTTTTATTTTAATTTTATTTTAACTTAGTTAAATTTTATTTTATTTTACTTAGTTAAATTTTAGTTTTTAATCACTTCCTCAAAATAAAAAATATTTTTAATCACCAAAGTGTTTGATTTACATCTCATAAATATTTTTCTTTCACAGTTTCTGTGGGTACGATAACTCGACATTTACTTGTCACTTTATTACTTGTTGCGGTTGTGTACGCTTGCACATTTTCGTCATTTCACCATAAATGTGTTAAATAAGCCTATTTATAGACTTTAGAGTGATCGTCATCCTTAACCTAGGTCAGCTACGTCCTCATGATTAATGTTTGATTGTGCAGACCGAAACACCGTAACTTATAATTATTTCCCGTATAGAGGTGATGTCGCTACACACCATGTCCCGTGTTGTGACATCGAGGGTAGTATGCTCCATTTTTAGGGTGTCTTTAAGGCTGTGTTGCGACACTGAAGGTAGTCTTGAAATTCTTCTATTCTGCTCCCTATGTTGCAACACAACAGCCAATATTGAGGTAGTACACCTTCTAATGGTCTCTTGCACGCTCACAAAGTATATTAGCTCACCCTTAGGCCTCATTCGAGCCTTAAGATCAATAAAAGACTCAAATTATACAATTTATTGAATGTAACTAAAACAACAAAATGTAATTAAAATGAAATCAAAATGCTTGTCTTCAAGCTCCTAAAGTGTGAAAACTAATTTAATCTTCTACATTGAATTACGATAGATCACTCACCAACCACAACAATTTCCAACCCTTCTTTAGTTTACAAGGTCACTCTTTTTAGTGCGAAGTCTATCTTGGCTTTATGCCCAGTCAACCAATCCATTCCTAAAATAATATTGAACTCATAAAAGGGAAATTCCATCAAATCAGCAAAGAAAATATGTCCTTGAATCTACACTATATTAACTAAAACAGTCTCACCAAACAAACTAGTGACTATTATCCCTTTTGTCTATGACTTCTACTAAAACTTTCAACACATAGGCTAGCTTGCTCAAAATATGTGAGTGTGTAAAACCAGAATCAATCAAGGAAAGTAATTGTAGAGTTTCAAAAATGAAAATACCAGTAATGACATATTTCAAATCTTGATCTTGTCGTTCCCTTACAACATACACTCGTGCGAGCCTTCCTGTCTCATCTTGCCAGGAAACTGTGTGTGCTAAGGTTCACTGCCCAACTTGTCTTATGTCATTGCCTATTCATCTTCCTCGATCACGAGCACCAAATCACACTAGTGTGGGGGTTGCGTGCTGGGCTTGCGACCCCTCCTGCCATTCTAGGCAGTTCTTTATCAGCTATTCCTTGGACCCTCACTTAGAACATCTAGCTATCACCTTTCAAGATTCACCAAGGTGTCTGCATTCATAGTGTTCATAAAGTAGCCAACTAGGCAATTTGTATGACCTCCCTTCTCAGCTTGAATTTACCTTGTTGTTGCTAATGGTATGATCAGAAATTACGTTTGACATTCCTATTGGAATTCCATGAGTCGCGATCCCTTTTGCATGTTCGACCATGCTATCCAGGCATCTGTTTCTCAGACCTTGTCGCGGCTTGTGTTGTCTCTACCCTTATCTCCTCAATTGCCTTAGCTTTATCAACCAACTCATCGAAGCTCGCTGGATCATGGGCTACAAAATAGAGTTGGATATCACGATGCAATCCAAAATGGAACCTCTTGCAGTGATTCCTTTCTTGAGAAACCATTTCAATTGCGTACTAGCTCAATCTTACAAATTCTGCCTCAAACTCAACCACAGTCAGTTTGCCTTGTACCAAATTGATGAATTCTCTCTTGCAAGCTTTCATATACTGCTCGCCTATGAATTTATTCTTAAAAATACCTTATTTTCTCCCTTTATCTTCACAAAACCCACGTTAGTTCTTCCTATTCTTTTTGTTGTCATCGTCCATTATTTTCCCAAACCTTATTCCTTCAATTTTTATTTCCAAACTTCATTCATTTGATTTCTTTCATCCTCATAACACTAAACCTCTTTAGAAGTCCATAAAACCATAAAAAACACCATAGATTTCTCTATTGCATAAGTTTTGGGTTTTTCAGATTTCTGATCAAACGCTCGATTCTTCATTAACTAAAGTAATTTTTCATTTTCATATTGGTTTTTAATGATATCTATCCTTTTAAATGGATTTTTTATCCATTGAATCGAAATATTTAAATAAAAGCTAAAAATTAGGTTGTTAATGGTCAAATTCGGGATTTGGCATAAAAATGATGTTTCAAACTATTTTTCAACTTGTTTTGACATGATTAGAAGGTTTCTAAAATTTCCCTAAAGTGTCATTAAGAGATTTGAAGGTTTTATTGAGTTTTCATGAAAAATGTCTATTTTATGTCAAAATTTCGAAACTACGAACGGCGTTAAAATTTGTTTATCATTTGTTGTGAAATATTATGTTAAAGGCAATGAAGTATTAAAGTAATGATTCTTTGTAG